>QUSF01000096.1:1153748-1217277 GCA_003676055.1 Chloebia gouldiae | reverse complement strand
CCCCTTCTGTGCCCCGGTGTGGGACGGGGGCAGAGGAGCGGCCTCGGCCTGGAAAGGGGCAGGAGAAAGGCAAAGGGACCTCCCTGGTGTCACCAGGGCACCGTGGGGAACAGAACGGACGCTGTGCGGGCAGGGGAGGTGAGGAGCGACAGCCCGGGGCAAAATCCCGGCTCATCCGCAGGGAAATAAGGAAGGGACATTTTGGGGGGGAAAGCTGAGGTCAGCCCGGCCAGGTTGTTTGCACAAAGTGGCACCAGAGGCAAGGGTCAATCCAGAGGCCACCCTGCTCAACCTCTAAATCCCAGAATAAATTCTACAAGCTGCCCCTTGAGGGACTAGAAATAATAAAAGAGAACCAAGAGCATTCCGAGAGCAAACCAGAAGGTTCCTGGGAATCCCATTACCTTGTTGTCAGAGCCTTTTCCACAGAGCTCCAAGTTTTTCATTACAACGCTGCGTTTCTCTGCTGGGGTCATTCACTCCGTGGGCTGTGGGGATTTTTTGGGTCTGAACTCCCTCCCGGCGGCCCTGGCACTGCTCAGGAGCTGGAGGAGGAGCAGAGTCAGCGCTCCTGGCAGGGGCAGGGAGTTTTCCCCCAGAGCAGATCCAGCAGCAAGAAACTCTAAGCAAAGTTGCATTTCTTGAGTATAAAGGATATCAGGCAGGAACCAGAAAAACCAGGTCATGGACATCCAAAAAACTGAACTTAGCAGAAATGCTGTGGGAAGATAGATACCTTAGATTCTTGAGCCCCATGAGTTGCCTGAAAGAACATTAAAAGTAATAAGTATTTTTCAAAATATAATTGAAACATAAATCCATTCACTATAAATCATCTGGTTTGTAACTGTAAAAACTTCATGCACATGGTTTATTTCAAGTTACTCAAAGCAATCAAGAACTGCCACTCAAAAGCATTCTCTATCCATACATATGGGGGTTAACAATGCAAAAATAAAACTGAAGAGTGCTCTGTTCCAGCACAATATTATATATCTTAGAAGTGTTGTAGGACTGGGTGAAAAGTCCCATCTCTGTCTATTTGCACACAAATAGCATTGCCATATCAGTGACCACTGACTTTGGCAGGAAAAGTGAGGAATGGCTCAGGATAACACTGGGAGCAGGAGAGGGGATGGCTCATTAGAACTCATTTTGTGACAGAATAAAGCATGAAAAAGTTGTGGTAAAGGACATTTCTGAGCAGACATCTCAATGTCTACCAGATACAGACCATCAGTAACATTCTGACAATAAAATTAGACTGGGTTTGGGTTTTTTTTCAAATCTTTGCATGATAAGAAACTATTATTGTGTGCACCTAAATGCATTAAATTATTACAGTCATTTATTCTAAAAAGTACATACATTTAAATTCTTCACACACTATGCAACCATTTCTCAGGAGGTATCTTTCATATTAACTGAAATTGAACTCTGAAAAGCATTATGCATCAGATGCTTTTTGAAGTGTCTTTGACAAGTAAGTACATAAACAGTGAGAAAAAGCCACAAACCTCACAGAGACATCACAAACAGCAGGCTGAGAAGCAAATGTCCTTTTAAAAGCCAAGAATCAGAACTTAAGTCCATGATGTATACAATCACCCACACGAATGTCAAGAAAGAGGCTAACATCAGGAAGAGCTGTTAAAATAATTATTGTTAAAATACGACAAAGTACTCAAGTAGGTTTTACTTAAAAGTATTCAGTTCATGTAATGAATCAATACATCAGACGCAGGGGTGAGGTATGACATAAAACTCTGACCCAAACCACTCCATTGTGCTCTTAAAGAACTCTATTTTGTGCATCCAATTCCAGAAATCACTCTTCTTAGAGTTAATATGCATATCAATCTAAACACAGCATGCTCTAGTTTTATTTCTATTAGTTATTACTCAGGAAATTACCTCATATTTCTCTACTATTTTCAGTAACCTGTTATTTTTCCTGTTTCTCATTTTTTCTTCCTCTTGTATCATGTAAACCATGAAGTGATTCTGACTTTGATAAGCAATGTCAAGTGGTGTCTTTCCCTTTAACAACAGAGAGGATTATTTATTTATTTATTACTTAACACATAAATACTCTCACTTTTAACAAAAGCAAGAATTTAATATCATTTAAACAAGACAAACTGGGCATTTACTTCCCAGCACCACCTCCCCCTCCACTATTTTTTTAAGGTAAAGGTAAGCTAAATTCAAAGTGCTTAAATCAGAGCTTCGTAGTTCTGAAAACTGATACTTGTAAATAGATCTGTTTATCTGTTGGACTGCCTCAAATAACATATCTATACAGTACTTTCAACATTTATGCTATCAATTTCTACAAATACTAAGTTGAAGCCTTTCATATGTGGTAACCTTTTGAATGTTCAAACAGGCATTGCCAAACACCAGCTTTCACAGGAGGGCATTCACTTAATTTGAAGTCTTTACAAGTATGACTGAACACTAAGAAACATATTTTTTAAAATCTGCCCAAGTCCTCATGACAACATCTTTAAGTAGAAAACAGCCAAATAAAGAAATGAAAAAGAAATGAAACAAGGCCTTGAGAAAATGAAACTAATTAAACACCCCAAGAAAATTAAACAAAAAAGGGTAAGGGAGCAGAATGCAAAGAACACAATTACTGTTGAGTGAACACAAGGCTTGGCTGTTCATGACACAAAGGTTGCAAAGAACCTCTGCATTCATGCTTCAAGCCACACCTCAAGAAAGGTACTAACTCCCTTTTGGGAAAGGCTAAGAACACCTACTCTTAGCCAAACCCTGCTGCAATTTACATCCAACATGGAGAAGACTGAGATTTTTCTTTACATTCATTTTATACATTCATGCCACATGGGATAAACTATCACAAAGGAAACTAATTAAACACCCCAAGAAAACCTTGACATTTTTTATGTCCAGGCTGGCACCAGCTTCCAGCAACAGATCCACTGCACTAGTATTTCCTGAGGCTATTGCCCAATGTAGTGCAGTATTCTTTTGAACATTGTCTACAGCATTGGGAGAGGGGTTAAACTTTAAGAGAAACCTCATGGGTTCCGGTCTAGATGAAAATCAAGTATAACAGTTAACAAACAGAATACAATCTAGACTGGAAATGAAATTTTTGAACACTTTATAAAACAACAACTCCCATCTGTGAAACAACTGCAGGTATATAATGCCTTCTCACAACCAGTTCATCAATGGTAGACACATGTTTAGAATTCCATACCTGCCTTGCAAGTTTTTCTCCAGATGATGTTACCTTGCCATTTTAACAAATATGAGGTACATAATGCAGACTATATCTTCTACAACACCATAGCTTGTATCTCCCCATTTTATTAGTTCTAAATGCATTTCACTGCATCCACACCCATTTGTTTTCATTTTACAGAAAATACAGTAAGGCTGCAGATGATTCAGCCTCAAACCTAAACTTCTTTTACAAATTCTTTTCACTTTGCTATGCTCAATGAGCTATTCCAAACTCTGGATTTCTGAAACACCTCATATTTTAGTACAAATGGAAGAGAAAGGAATGTCAGTTTTTAAAAAAAGACAGTAAGGAAAATTTTACCTCACAGCTTCTTGAGTACAATACAATTGACTCTTCAGTTATTCTCTACTTACCCAATGGCTTTTTGTGCTGTTAACATCAAAGGTGTTTGTCCATTGAGGTCTGTTGTGTCTATGTTCTAAGAATAAGATAACAAGCAAGTGGTTACTGTGGTCTTTCTCCCACCCTATGGCCCTGGGCACAGCAGTCGCCTGCAGGAGCTGGTGGGAGAGCAACAAACACGGCTGCCCTGAGTCTCTCTGGAGATTATCAGGCAGCAGTTGGCTCACTGAGACACAACACAATCCCCCCAAGAACGCTACTAAGACTCTGGACAAAGAGAGGCCACTTGTATGCAGTCCAGAGACAGATGTATTTCTCAAACTCTGCAGGGACAAATGGCAGCGCACAGAGGTCTGGACACAGTTTTTATAGGGGGTGTAGGTCAAGGGGTTAAACCAATAGAGACAGTGTGCAGCCTAAACACACCACAGGTCAAATCCAATGGGAGTTGTGCAGGGGGGTGGTGACAGCTCAGGAGAACACAGTAAAGAAACTTTCTAAGTTGATGCTCACAAAGCCTTTTGCGCAGGTGCATACAACATCTCCCTCTCTCATTACATAAGATGGACAGAACTTTGGGAAAGGTGAGACTATGGCTTTGAAACTGCGGTGTCGTCTGGTTTGTCATTTTATCACCATTCTTCTCTCGTGGTGGCAGCAGCGACTACAATTGGTGCGGAGGTTGTAGACTTGGCGGTGATGATGCTGGAAATGATTCGCCTAAGAACCCTGAATGACAGCAAAACTAAAAAAAATGCAACTATGAAATAGCATATGTCTTTTAGAAGAGACATCACCCACCCAGAAAGGTTCCAATCTCTAAACATCCCCTTAAACTAGTCTTCATTCTCTTGCTTCACGCTACTAATGAGGCCTTTCATCTCTCGGATGGATGAGTGGATACTTTGGCCTTTTGATGACAAATCAAAGCAACACAATCCCTCAAACTCTTGACATCCATGCCCATGTGCCAGCAGCAGAAAATCAATAGCTGCCCGATTTTGCAGGGTAGCTTTCTTGGTAATTTCCTCGTCTTCAAGGAGGTCACTTAGGGCTGCCGAAGTTAAATTTGCCTGCTTTGTCACCCAGCATTCGAGATTGCCTAATTCACTCAATGCTTTGGCTGCTGCTACCCATGATAGGAACACAGAGACGGCAACTCTTTTTGATTTTGCCCAGTGGTAAATTTTGGCATCACAATATTCATCAAATTGACTTGCACTCTGTTTAGTAATTTTTGCTTCACCTTTTGCTTGCCTGATTGGAATTTGAGTCATGTTGGGGAAAGCAAGGGAAAGGCGCCCTGGGGTCCATGGACCTCCAATAAGGCGAGAAGGGATTCCTGGATATGCTCTGTCCCCACGGATGAAAAACACTCCCTTGTCTAGTTTTCGGGGATAACTCCTTTTGCAACTGGACTAAGGAATTTGGGAACTCTTGCCCCTTACTCGGAATCCCTATTAAGCATGTGGACATCAGATTTTCTGCTGAGGCAGTAGCCAGACACAGATGGTCTTGATTCAAGGCTTGGGCAAGGGTGACCCACACATTTTTTCAGGGCTGTGGGACGATCCACGCGTTCACTGTGGACGGGTAGAGCACCATTTTCTGGAGCCAAACGATGAACAGGAACGTGGAAATTAACATACTGCTAGTCTGAAAGAAAAATAAAACTGTATAACAGGGTAAACCAGTTATGGAAAAGAATACCATTTGCTCTGCCAGTATAAAGGAAAACAGGAATTAGGGGTCTCTTCCTTCCCTATGGTGTTTCCTGTTTGACGCAATTGTGTCATCTGTGGGGTCTTTTAAAGTTTCAGGGGGGGTGTTCTATGGTGGACTCACTCCCTTTTCAGAAGTATAGGGTTTGACCCATTTCTTAGGGATCCACCTGAGTCTGGAGGATGTGGATACGCACGCATACCCCCGTCCCCAAGTGATAAGCTGGTGTGGACCCTGGATTTCTCCAGAGTCTGGATCCCTAATTAACTGGTTGGAGAAATCTCCCCCCTCCCCCCGCCCTGAGGAGGCGCTGTCTCCCGAAAGGGGCATTGGCTGATGAGGTGGCCTTCCTGATTGCAGTAATAACACCTGCGTTTGGGTGGAGGAGGTTTCCATGTTGGAGCAAAAACTTTTTCCCGAGGTGCTTTCATCAAGTCCTCTGCCATTAGTGTGGCTTTTCTTGTGCACTCCTCGATGAGCTGACCAAGCGTCGGTGGAGGGGACGATGGAAGTGCCACGATGACTCGCCAACAGGCTTCATTTGCATTTGTGGTGACAATTTCTAATGTGAGCTGGTCTTGTAGCTCTTGCCTTTCCACCCGCTTTTCGACAGAAGCTCTCACCCAATCAACGAAATCCATGAATGGCTCTGTAACAGATTGCTTGAGAGTGATATAAGATATTACGGGTTCCTTAGAAGGCATGCTAAGGAAAGCTCGCTCTGCTGCATTCTTAGTCAGGTCTAACACTGATTTGGGGATCCCTGCCGCCTGCCTCTGAGCCTGGCTCCAATCACCCTCACCCACCAGATGGTCTAAGGTGATTTCTTCATCTTCTCTATCTGTGGGAACCTGAGGGCTGGGCGTGGGAAACAGGAGAGGGGCGGGCAGGGTCCGGTGGCTGGAGGGTGGTGGCTTGCGTGGGAGTGGCTGAGGTTGATGACGCTGTGGGGAACGGGGCGGGCACAGGTGATGCAGGCTCGAGCTGTGGTGCTGTCTGTGGAGCCTTAGAACAGCACCTGGGATGGGTTTGGTCAACAGCTGCAAGAGAGGAAAGGGGGTTGGGACAAGGGTTTGGGGCTGACGTGGGGAAGGGTTGGAAGGGATTCTGGGAAGAAGAAGCTCCTGCTGCGTGGCCATCTTGGGGTGGAAGAGGGGTCCCCGCCACATGGCCGCCACATTCTTGTGGCGAGACATCTCGTGGGGGGTGTAAGAAAGGATTAGAAGGGGTAAAGCACTTTTGCGAGCAACTGGGACTGTGAACTGCATGAGAGGGATTGGAAAAGGCTTAGAAACCGAGATTATAACAGTGTGGTCAGTGTTCTCAGAGCAGGGGGAAGGCAAAGCTGATAAATTCTTTTTTGTCTCCTGTACATCTTGTCTGTTCACGCCCTCTTTTACAATGTTGCAAGCTAACAAAGATAATCTCATAAAGCGATCTTTCACTGAGGGATCTCCCTTCTTAGTGCTTTCAGTTAGAACTACTCCTACACGCCTCCAAAATTCTTTCTGTTTCACTCCCTGAGCTGACATGTTAGGGAAAGTTAAAGACATCCATTTAACAAACGGTTTCAGAAAACTTTTAGAAAAACTTTCAGAAAAACTTTCTCCTGCCTCTTGCACGGTTCCCTTTACTTGCTTATAAATCTCTTTTTGCTGCGTGGACAGCTGAACACCCATTTCTGACCACGAGCAAAGTCTCACCCACCTACTGCAGGAAAAAACACAAAGAAAGAATAAAAATCTTTAGAGATCTAAAGTGCCGGCGGCGGCACCCTGCCCACGCCTCACGCTGCATGGTCCCCCCCTGCAGATCGGGCTGCCTCCCCCTAGAAAGCCTCCTAGCTGGGTCCCTCCCATGCTAGTACAGACACTTACCAAATCACCAACTGATAGAGAAGGAATGCAGCAGGGGTTCCCAGATCCGAAGCCATTTCCCAGGGTGTATGGAAAGTTGTGTCTTCATCCGCTGAGAGGCGCGCCGGACAGAAATCAGCACGATTTCTCAGCAGAGACAGGATGGCTGAACCAAACCCAGGAGGCGTGCCACAGCCCCCAGGAGGAACGGTGTGGTGGAAGTGCTTTTTCCCGCTGGTCTGACACCGTGCACCAACAGCTTCTCGGTGGCGGCACCGGTGGCTGTGTCTCCCACGGTAACGAAGGTGGAAAAATTGATCGGAAAAGCCCAAAGTCGGCACGCTATCTGTGGCGTTCCAGGAGGGATGAGCCGTGCATGCCTCACCTTGGGCGCCACTTGTGCTCTTTCCCACGTGGCCCCAACCCTGTGGCCCCAAGTGCAGCAGTCGCCCGCAGGGGCCGGCAGGAGAGCAACAAACGCTGCTGCCCTGAGTCTCCACAGAGATTACCAGGCAGCAGCTGGCTCACTGAGACACGGCAGAACCCCCCCGAGAACGCCACTAAACCTGGGACAAAGAGACTGAGAGGCCACTTGTATGCAGTCCAGAGACAGATGTATTTCTCGAACTTCCCAGGGACAAATGGTGACACACGGAGGTCTGGACACAGTTTTTATAGGGGGTGTAGGTCAAGAGGTTAAACCAATAGAGACAGTGTCCAGCCTAAACACACCACAGGTCAAACCCAATGTGAGTTCTGCAGGGGGGTGGTGACAGCTCAGGAGAATACAGTAAAGAAACTTTCTAAGTTGATGCTCACAAAGCCTTTTGCACAGCTGCATACAACAAGTGTTACTTGTTTTGTTTGGGTTGTGGAACTACAATTGAATTAATTGAGGCTGTGATGATTTGCACTGTCAGAGAACATGACCCCAAAATGCTGCATTTCAATTCATTGTCCCCATGTTTCCAGAGGTCTAATGAGAGACAAACTGCCTCCCCCTCAGGAGTCATAGGGTAGGGTGGTACATAAAATAAGAGTGTGTGTTTGTCAAGGAGGAGCAGGAAGGAGATGGAGATCTGCTGATGCTGACAGTATTTCCCTGATCTCCAGCCCTCCCCTGCTGCATCCCTAATCCCATCCCTACCAAGGCACCCAAATGAAGCACTTTGGGATCCTGCTGTGGTTCCTGTGTCAGAGCAGAAACCACACACCAGTTCTGGTGTATCAAGCAGGGATCCTCCTTGCTGTGCATCTCTCCAGGGCCCAACCCAGCAACTCTTACAGTTTGTCCCTAGAGACTGATCACCTCTTGCTGTGCTTCAGACACAGAACCTCTTGGCCATCCCACTTCTGCAGGGAATTGCTGGCTGCCCGTCCCTCCAACTGTTCTGCACCAAACCCAGCTAATGCTATGCACAGAGCCCTGTAACCCAGGTGAACTTTGGCTCACCCTGCTACTGCTATCTGCTTACACCTCAGCTGCCTCCTCCAAATGACGGCTACTGACCTGGTAATTTAAGCCTGGTCTCCCTTCACATGATTATATCATTCCTAGAAGCTGCAGTTGGCTTTGTAATGGAGCAGGTCCTCTGTGCAGGCCCAAGGGCACTTTCTAGGGTGCTGTGGTGATCCTCACAAATTCCTCTGTCCTCCAGGTGTCATCTGATGCATCACCAGATGCCACTTGGCTTGGATGCAGAGTGCTGTGCACACCATGGGTTTTCCAAGTTCCCACACCAATAAACCAGCTGCTCCTTCCCCTTGCTGGCTGTTTTTTATGAGAAGCATGAAAACTGCAAGCCACAATTATAAGCAACTTTAAGCTTCTGTCCTTACATGATTCCCATGAAAAGAGCAAGGGAAAATTTCGAGTGGGAGGTGCCCCTGCTCATGGCAGCAGGGTTGGGGCAAAATGATCTTTAAGGTGCCTTCCAGCCCAAACCACTCCATGAGCTTTGTGATCTTTGGAGCAAAATCTTATGGGCACAGGAAAGTGCTGTCTCCTCCTATGTAGAAATTGAGGTGCAGGACACCTTTCCCTTTTCAAGAGCAGAAGGAACTTTGTGGAGCTGGAGATATGTAATGGACAAGAGATTTTCCACCCCTCAGTCCCTGGAATGAGCTCTGCTGAGAGAGGCCAACTTGAACTGCTGCCTGAATGCTGCAGAAACAAACTGGCCAAGCTGGCAGCTGCTGAACCATTGGTAGTCACACTCCCAGAATGGCCATCAGCTGCCACTTGGACAGGAATCCAGCACTTTTTGGTGGCATTTACCTTAGGGGACAGGTATTTCCTGTGCATCAAAGAGAGCAATTTAAGCTTTCAGAACTGTGTCTATATGTTTATTGCTTATTTTTTTTTTCATTCAAGAATTATTCCTGTCACAGCTCAGACTCTGACTCAACTTAATTAGCATTGGAAAGGTCACCTCACAGAAACTTAGGTAGATGAAGGACAGGAAGTCATGCGTCATTTCTTTCCCTTCCTTGCTCCAGAAGAGAAAATCTAAAAATTTCTATGCTTGTGCCTGGCTCTGGTCCTGTGCAGGGCCAGGAGTTGGACTTGATGGTCCTTGTGGGTCCCTTCTAACTCAGGGTATTCTGTGATTCTGTGAGATGACATTATATGAGCTATGGCTGTTCAATTTTACTGTTTTCTGTAGCCAGCAGAGAAACCTTCCAAAACAGTGCTTCTTCTCTTTTTCTGTGGCGATGAAATATGTTTGGAAAAGAGTGGAAACCACTGAATTAGCTGGGAATGCTGGCCCTCAAGCAGCGTGCTCCTGAACATATCAAATTTAGTAATTTATATTTAATAGCATGTCATTAAGATGATGTTGAGTTGGTTTCATCCTCATAAATCACACATCTCACTGCATGATCCAACCGGATTGCTCCAGTTTTATTTCAATAATATTTAAGGGACTGGGCCAAGTTAACAGGCTAATTTTCATGCAGTTCATGCCTACAAGTACAGCTTTGCCTGATATTTCTATGTCTCATCCAGCAGCTCCTGGATTCTTTACAAGATGGTAAAAGTGAGGTAACCATAATCCATTGTGATCTGTGTTTCTGCTAACAATAAAAATCATCATGGATTTGCTGTCTGTAGAGCACCTCACCATCCTTCCTGGAACAAAGATGCTATAGAAGTGTTTCACCTCATTATTCAAGGGTTTAATCCAGCATTAAAAACTAACTTCTAGCTGGGAAAACTCACTCTTAATATCCAATCTAAACCTCCTCTCTGTCAGTGTGAAGCCATTCCCCCTTGTTCTATCACTCCAGACCCTTGTCAGTAGTGTCTTCATCTTTCCTGTGGGCTCCCCCCAGGTGCTGGAAGGCTGCAAGTTGTGTGGATGTTGAGGGCTCCAAAAAGACTCTCTCTGGGACAGAACCAGACATGTAATTTTGCAGGCACAGCCTCAAACCACTGGTTTCCACACCATGACATGATAGCTAGTGAATGCAACAGTCCTCCAGGGTCCTGGCTCTGGAAAAGTGGAGCTGACCCTCACTGTTTGGCCCAGCATGCCAAGGCTCACACAGCCACATTTTTCACTCTCCCCTTCCCCTAGAAACCAGGGTTTCCTAATGGCCTCAGAAACACACTGCAGTTTCTGCCCTTTGTTCCCTGCAGGGACTGGTGTTCATCTGGTGGCTCTCTGCTAGTGCCTGTCCTTTGCCTTAAGGATAAACTCAGTGCACATTTCAAGAATTGCTCATGCAGTACAAGTTATTCCAGCAGATTCTAACACCAGAGAAGAACCGCTGAGAGCAGCAAAAAGCCAGTGGGAGGCAGTGCCTGGAGAAAGCCCAGGACCAGAGCAGCAGACCCAGGAAGGAGAAAGCAGAGACAGCCCAGAGAGCAGAGGCACTCTGTGTGTGGCAGCATCCTGCATCTCCCCAGGAACCCTGTGACAGTGACTGGCGTCTGAGACACAGCAGAGCAGTGCTTGGAAGCACAGGGTCTGTCCTCTGTGCTGGCTTTCCTTCACTGCCTCATCTCATGATCATGGTTACATCCAGAAACTACCAGCAACATCTTCCCCAAAAACACCATTTTGTACCTGTTTCCGACAGCACTCCCCTGGATTTCAGCGAGACTGCTGAAAGGAGAAGGAAAACCACTAGAAATTATTGTCCTGGGTGGTCTGGGGGTGCAGCTTATCCTGTGTGTAAGCACAGCCACTTTGTAATCACAGCAATTCATGGGGTTAATAATTCAGTGTCTGCTGAGCTGGTGCTCACCTACAGCTCAGGATCCGATGGAGGTGTGGGGGTGGTGACACACGCTTGGAGGCAATTCCAGTCACACAAATCCAAAAGAAAAATCACAGAGGAGCCACCTGAAGCAGAGCAGTCACTGCAAATGCCACCTCTCTGCCATCATGGAGCATGTTCAAAGCATGGAGGTTTCCGCAGGTCAGGGACACAGCAGCAAAAACAAGGCAAAGATAATCTGCTGGGTATTAGTGGAAGGATATGGGTAACAAAAGGTCAGCTAGCTCAGGAGAAGCCCCTTTAATGTTTCAGATCTGCCTGACATCTGAGAATTCTGCTGCCTTCCAGAGCTGGCAGCAGGAGCTACTGTTTTTCTCAGGCTCTTTTCTCCGTGCCTGTGGCAAGTAAAGCAAGGACATATTCAGCACTGCCTGGCTTGGAAGTGCTGTTTTTAGGGATGAGGGAACTCCAAATCCTTACAGGATTACTGCTAGTGAGACCTCTTGTAAAAAGAAAAGACCCAGAATTCATTTCCATTCCTGTTCCCACATTGTCCAGCCACCATGTCCCATTCCTTAGGTTTGGCCTAGGGCTGGCATCTAAGAACACGGATTCAAAACAGGCTCCTACTGCCCTGCCCCCCTAGTTCTTCCACCCCACACCAACTACCACATTCCCAGCCTTGCTAAGGGGGTGGAATGCCAGAGGGCTTTTGCTGGAGGCTGCATGTGGCTTCAGATTGGAAGAGTGCAGGTTTAGATTGGATATCAGGAAGGGAATCTTCCCTGTGAGGGTGGTGAGGCCCTGGCACAGGGTGCCCAGAGCAGCTGTGCTGCCCCATCCCTGGCAGTGCCCAAGGCCAGCTTGGATGGGGCTCTGAGCAAGCTCGGATAATAGAAGATGTCCCTGCCCATGGCAGGGGCTGGAATGAGATAATCTTCAAGGTCCCTTCCAACCCAGGCCATTCTAGGATTCCATGATGATTCTCTGTGGATCATAAGTGAGAAACAAAGGGTGGCAGCCAGCTCAGGAGCTGTGTCCTTCAGATGGGAGGTCAGGAGCAGCACTTTCCAGTCCTGCTTTTTGGACCTGCAGCACAGCTTTGCTGTTGCTAAGCAAGTCAAAACTCTAGCTTCAAGATGTCACAGCCACAGCTAAGCCAGCAGCCTGAAACTTGACCTGGATTTATTCTGTGAGCATGTTCTCCTATGCTCAGGGTGTGACTGTGCTTGGATGTGGGGATGGCACACAGATCTGAGTGCACAGTTAATCCTTCATTACTGAGGTACTTGCAGCCTTCTCAGCTGCTAGGGGGGAGGCAGCAGACAGATGAAGCCCTGACATTTTGTCTGCACAGAACGAGAGACCTGAACTTCTCCAGAGTGGAGATGCTGCTGGATACTGCCAAAAAAAAAAAAAAGGACTTTGCTGTGCTCAGGTTTCCCTGATCTAGGTCTGTTTGGGGACACAGAGATGGAGCTGCTGCTACAAAATGTCTCCTACCCACGGAGCTCTTGACGACATTTTTCTCACAGTTCCCAAGCTCCTCTATCTCCACAGAGAGCAAAAGAACATTCCCATTGCCTTTGCAACACAAGCATATCCTCACCTCAGCCAGCTGCATCAATCCCGAGCTTTTTGTACAGCAAATCCTTTGCGAGGAGCTCCTCTGGGAGCTCCAGTGGCTCTTTCCTGCAGGCAGAGCTCTCCAGGGCCGGGAGCGCATCTTGGCCCGGCTCAGCTCCGGGCGCTCCGTCAGCATCTGCAAAGTCATGGAGCCTTGGCTGCAGAGAGCTGTGCCCAGCTCGGCGGGCACTGCGCATTCCTGCCCGCAGGAACAGCCTTGCATTGACCTTGCCAAGTCCACCAGGGAGGAGAGAGGCAGAGGAGCCCAGGCTCTCCTGGAGCCTCTCACAGCATCCCTTCTAAACGCCCCTCTCGCTCTGCCCCCTCTACCTCCTCATCTCTGGATCACCTGGTCGTGTCCAGCTGTCCTCACGCCCCTGAGGACTGCGGTGTAATTATATGAAGTTGTCTTGGCCCAGCTCCAGAAGCCAAGGACTCACGTCTGGTATCCTTTATTTCCCCTACAATTCAGGAACACGCAGCCTCTGCAACTCCAAACAGCTCTAGGTTGCTCAGACTACCGGACCAGTTCTTTAGAGATGACCATTCCTGGTTTTTAAGAATCAACTTCACCTTCTTGGATATTTAAGGTAGAAACTTCTGAGCAGAGGCACTCACTGCAAAATAATGAGCACACAGTCCTGAAAAAGGAGCTGCAGTGATGTTTTGTACAACCAAAAAGGAAGGGAGGAGAAGAAGAAAACAGTAATCACGTCTGCATGCACCCACTGTGTCACTATTGCACTGACAACTATGCCAAGCCTGTATATTTTTTTTTTTAATATCAAGAAAAGGGTATTTTTTTAATATCACATTTTAATATCACATATCTTTAATATCACATGTCACACAGTGGCTGTGCCTATGATGCTCTCATGCTTACATAAGACAAAGGGATGAAAATCGCTGAATTGCCAGCTGCAGGAGAAGAGATTACTTTCCCCCTTAGTCCAGCACAGAAGAACCTGTGTTGGAATATGCTAAACTGGGAACAGATTCCACTTGAGCAATGCTACTCTTACAGGCACCAGTCAGGTCAGAGCTGATTCCTTGCTCTGAGAAGGAAACAGAAGACTCCACATCAGCGAGCTGCACACTCCCCACAGCTGGCAAAGGAACGAGGAGCTCAGGGGGTCCCTGACAGCGTTTGACAAAAAAGCTGGAGAAAACCACCCCTGCTGTGAGCACAGACACCATTCCTGCTGCAGGAACTGGAACACTAGGGCAGGCTTTCTAGGCACACAAGGATTAGCCAGGACAGACAAAAATGGCAATAACAAAAAATGAAATACAAGGCATTCCTTGCAAATTTAATTCTCCTCTTGGTGATGCATGTCCTTTTCATTTGCCAGGCTGGCGCTGTCCCCAAGGTCAATGCAAATGTGCTGTCAGCTGCAGGAAATTGGTGGCAAACTGAGCATTTCTGAATGTCCCCAAGATTTCTGATCGCCTCTGCAAAATTGCACTGGGCTTCATGTCACAAGTCCCACTTGTACAACTAAATCAATTTTTTTTCCATTTAGGGAAGAGAAGACATCTCCATTAATCTGATTATCATATCCCAACTCCCAACCAACAGAAGCTTTCCCATACTGTGCTAAGACAGAAGGTTTGCTGGAATTTTAGAAGGGATAAGAACATCACTTGACTGGTTCTCCTCTCCTAAAAGCACCCCAGCAGCTGAGATTATTTCTTCCCTGCAGTCCCACTCTCACCCTAAATGGCAGAGCTGGTCCAGCCAGAGCAGTACCTATTCCCCATCAGTGCTGTGCCAAAAGCTGTACAGGCAGCTGTGGAACAAAAAAAAAAAAAAAGGTTCTAGAAGAGAACACTGCTAAAATGTCACTTCTGAGACCCATCAGTTCTGTGAAATGTAAGAACATTGCTATTGCATCGTCTGCCAGCACCACGGCACTGCAGAAATCCTCCTCTCTGTAGAGAATGGGTGGGCTCCACCATCTGTCTCCTGAGCACTGCAGAGAGCACAACAACTCCCTCTGCACATGCTCTGGCACGCAGCAGCACTGAGTGATGTCCCAGCTCTGGCTCCGAGTGGGCAGATGCGAGCAAATAGGATTTATCAATTCATCACTGTGTTGCTTTTAGTTTTGCCTTGGTAAAACTGCACTGAATTCCACCTCAAAACTGCACTGAATTCCTCCAGCTAAGCTGGAGTAGTGCCTCAGGGAACCTGCTCCTCCTTCCCCTGCCCACACTCACACATGCCCACTCCCCAACCACAGCTTTCACCCCATGGACAAGTGGGTTTGGGAAGAAAACTTTTAAGAATGAAGTGCTGGCAGAGGAGACAGGTTGAGGAAAGTTTCTTTCTCAGTGAAGGCACCTCTGAAATGGACTGGAGAACCAGAGCATCAAAGACCAGTGATAACACTCAGAACCTTGAGAATGATTTTTGTTCCCAGAACTCATTTCATCTCCTAGCAGAGGACAGGAAGTGTCACTTGTAGTTATTGAATGGGGCAAGCATGGCAAGCAACAGGATCCACGTTCCTCATCTCCCAGATGCTCCATTGCTTTATGGACCCTGTAATTATTTCTGAAATCCAGCATTCAGCCGGGTCAGAGGAGATGAGACTTGGCCAGCAGGTCATCTTCTCTCCATCAAACCCATCCCAACGTAATGTGAGTGGAGGATGTCAGAGATGTCACATCTACCAAAGCTGCTGACTTTTCTCTTAGCAACCCTGACAGTTGCCAGGAAACGACGCCTTGCTGTTACTACGGTGACACAGGGGCCCAAAGCCACATGCCACACAACACCCACCTGCCAGGGAAGGGGAGAAATGCTCACTCTGCCTCTCCCATCCCTTCACAGGTGAGGAAAGCCTCCACTCAAGCCACAGAAATTCCAGCAGTGTAAATCAGGAGCAGGGTTCCTGCCACCTCTGGTCTAGGAAGGCCTTTGGCCACCTGTCCAGCTCACCAACAGGTTTGGTATTGCACTGCTTCCTGCCAGCACCCAGGGGGTCTTACTGAGGACTGACATGAATCCTATGGGAAGGTCTCAAAGGTGGCAGAGATATCTCAAATGATCCAGAAACACCATCACCCAAACCCACCACGCAGAAAAGGGAAGAAAAGCCCCATTCTCTGTCTCACTGGATGACACCACCACCTATTCTACAAGGAGCAAGGACAGAGAGAGGTGGGTTTTTTTTTTCTTTTTTTGCTGTTTACTTGGCACACTTCAGAACTTAAACAGTACCACATGAAGCAGCAGGCCTATGTAAGTGCCAGCTCCTTTTGAGGGATCCAGTCAGGCTGCGGAAGATGGTGAGGGCTGCAGTGAAGGGCCTGGAGGTGAAGACACAAAAGGAGTGGGTGATGTCACTTGGTCTGCTCAGCTAGAGAAGAGCAGATGGAGGTCAGAGCTCACAGCAGTTCTGCAGCTTCCTCCCAAGGAGGAGGGGCAGCTCTGATCTCTGCTCTGTGTGACCAAGGACAGCACCCAGGGAATGGCTGGAGCTGTGTCAGGACAGGGTTAGGGTGGATATCAGGGAAATATTCTTCCCACAGAGGGTGCTGGGCACTGCCCAGGCTCCCCAGGGAATGGTCACAGCCCCAAGGCTGCTAGAGCTCCAGGAGTGCTTGGACAATGCTCTCAGGGTGGGATTGTTGGGGTGTCTGTGCAGGGCCAGGGGCTGGGCTGGATGATCCTTGTGGGTCCCTTCCAACTCAGTGGATTCTATGATTCTGTGACTGCAAGGGTGAGAAGCAGAGACAGACACACAGCCTGCTGCAGGATCACATGGAGGATTGTCTGCCCAGCCCAGGAGCTGCCGCTTCCCACTGTGCCACCACCTCAGCACAGCACATGGACAGGATTCCAACCCCTTGCAAAGAACGGGAAGGAAGTTTCCTGCACCTCCCCCAGTCTGCTCCTGACCCTTGACTCTGCAAACCTATGGTTTTCTGCAGAAAGGAGCAGGATTCCAGCTCTGACTTGGCACTGCGTTAACTCTGCCTTTTCCTGCCTCAGGAGGCACCAAGTGCCAGCCCAGACGGAGCCTTTTGGAAGAACAAACTACCTGTGTCAGCTAAGTGGGAGCCTTGACACCAACACAGATTTCTGTCCCCTCTTAATAGAAGCTGGGTTTCCTTTCCTTGCTACAGAGAAAGAAAAAAGGCCTTAGATTTTTTATCTCCTGGCCTAAAATTTGTTGAGTATACCTCCAAAGAAAACGTAGGTGGAATTGAAGATGGATGGGAAGACTGACGTATTGCCTCTCCCCCATCCCCAGCCTGTGTGGAGGTAAGCCAAGAGGAGCAGGGTGTTCCAGCTGAAGGGGTGGTGCAAAGTCCTTCCCTCCTGCAGAGGGAACAGCAGGGAATATTCTGCTCTCACTCCTCGCCAAACAGCAGAGCTCCTCACCACATCCCACCCAGCGGGTGAGGGCAGAAGATACCAAAGTCTTTCCAAAGAGCTGCCACTTTGCCACACATCTGAGCCAAGAGGATTAGTTCAGTAAGGGCAGATTCTAAGCTCTGATCATCTTGTTCCAAGGGTACAGATTACTGCAATATGAGCCATGGGGAAAAAAACAAACAAACAAAAAAAAAAAAAACCCAAAACACTTGAAAATCAGCTGACAGCAAATTAAGCCAAAACATTTTTTTTCCCAGAATGGGTAATGATAGAAAGAAAAAAAAGAGAAATTATGAAATTATAACTTTTTTTTTTTCACCAGTTCAGAAGCTGATTAGAAATGTTGTGCTCCAAACTCTTAACAGAAAATACAGGCAAAAGATTTTCTGAAAGATGTAAGCAGAAAGGAGCCATTTGATCCTTTGGTGCCATCCCACTCCAATTGCAACCTTTTCCTTCTTCATTAAACACAATGAGAGATAGTGAGCTAAAGCTTCTACTTCCTGAAAGCCATCCAGTTTTGAGAACATCAAGAGGTGGTGATGCTTCCCTTGATCATGTCCTCCAGGGAATAACCACTGGATTCACAACAGGCTTTCATTGTCTGTTCTCTTACACACCAGTGACAAACTCTAGATCACCTGGAGGGGACAGATATACACCCATGCCATCCAGCCCACTCTACCAAAATTATTAGCACATTTCAGAGACAACCATCACTGGAGCCATTTATTATTTATCCCGCTCTGGAAGGTTATCAGCTCCCAGCTGAGATCATCAGAGACATCCTTCCTCCATCCTATCTGACTGAAGAGCAATGGAAATCCTGTCTGGGCTTTCTGACTGTGGGAATCGTGCCAGTTTGACCTCCCTTGGTGCTTCCAGCAACCCTGTTTGTGTAACCACAGAGCCATCCCCTGCCTGGGGCAGTTGGCCAGAAGGTTGATGGGTAGTCTGGAATTACAGTAAATTTAGATATGAGGTATGGCTTCTGTTAGGAATTGGGAGTGCCTTCTTACGGCTGACATAAGCAGGCCTGCATGTGAGGTTTACAAAGCACAATACTGCAGGTCACCAGGGAAATCAAGGCTGGGACTTTCAGGAGATTCTAGGAACAAAGATCCAGCTTAAAGCCAATAAGAAAGAATTTGCTGCTTCTTCTTGGTGGGTCCCAACCCAAACAGACAAACCCGACATTTAGCTGGAAGATTTGAATCCCAAGATTTGAATCAAGGCAGTAGAACTGGCATTTAGATGATTATTTGAGCTTGCCCTGATGCTTAAGGCAGGCTCAGTAAGGAAAAAAACCTCTTAGTGAGAAAAATTCTTGAACAGATTCCCTGTGATTCACTATGTTCTTTGCTCCATCTGTTTCCCTTAATATCCAGTGTAGCTGCACATTAACCTCACATTTTAAGAATGAATGATGAAGGCTGTAGCCAGCATTATAATCTGCAGTGAAAAGGCTCCATAAGGCTAAGCTAAAAGAAGTTAACACTTCTAAGTGGTGTCGTTCAGTGTAAACCTGTCAAACCCTCCCAGCAGTACAACACTGGAACACTAACCTGCTTTAATATGCAAGAACCTGTGGCAACTGCTTCTGATGGTTTGCCTTTTTTTTTTTTTTTTTTTTTTTTTTTTTTTCTTTATTTTCCCCAACCCTTATTTCCTATTTTTGAGATGATTCTCAAGCCAGGGACTCTCAGCATCTGGAAGGTTCTTTGAAAGCAGTGGTCATCCTTTTTTGGTTTGAGTTGGCCAGTGCAAGGCAGGCTTGACACAAACTGTAGGGAAGGAGTTGCTGAGGTGCTTTGCAGCACAGCACAGTCCTCAAGAGAGGTTTTAGCAAGGGCAGAAACTGGCAGAAGGCATTTTTCATGTCCCCCTGTGCTATGTGAGAGGGAAATGCTTCTAGCACAGCCTGCCCACCCTGTCTCCTCCAGCCTGTTTTTTACCTCACACAAGTCCAGAAACCCCTGAACTTCCCCGAGCTAAGATGGGAGGGAATTCTGTGACATTCAGGAATTTTGCCTAAAAAAACCCCAAAAACCCCAAAATCCCATGCATTTTTAGGTGGTTAAACCAAGAATAGGGTTCAGTCCTAATTTTCACAGGAAATATCCTGTCCACAAGATTGCGTTTTTCTCACTAAGACAGGGCAATGAAGCACAATAGAAAATCATACAGAAAAATCATGTTGGGATCTTCATGGGTTGGCAGTGAAAGGTAACAGATGGCCTGCAAGAAGGATGGAGAGGGACTTCTTGCACAGGCCTGGCTGGAGTGACAGGACACGAGGGAATGGCTTCACACTGACAGAGAGCATGTTTAGATTGGATATCAGGAAGAAATTTCTCCCTCTGAGGGTGCTGAGTCCCTGGCACAGGTTTCCCAGAGCAGCTGTGGCTGCCCCATCCCTGGAAGTGTCCAAGGCCAGGCTGGATGGAGCTCTGAGCAACCTGGGACAGTGGAAGGTGTCCCTGCCCATGGCAGGGAGCTGGAATTAGATGATTTTAAAAGTCCATTCTATATACAAATTGTGCTGTCCCTTTTCTATCTCCAAGTTATACTTGGAATAAGCTGAATTTTACAAAGCAATGTTCCAGCTTTGTATTGTTAAACAAAACATCATTGTGCTGTTGGATCTGCCACACAGACTCCCTCCAAACAAGTTCTTACTCTCATTAGCATCTATGATGTGTTTAATCACAGAAAGGTTCATCTCTCTGAACTTCAGGCATGTCATGTGGCCATCCTAACCTCCAGAGGTAATGAACAGAACCAGAGACTTCCAGGATGCACCACATCTCCATCAGAATGGGGACAGCTCCCTACACCAGGCAACTCCTGCTCCTTGTTTCTGGATATCATGGGAGTCATCTTGCTCAGAATTATGTCTTTGCAGTTGATGTCTACACATAAATGAAATAAATCCTGTTCCAGTTGCCTCTGAGACTGTAAAGGAGCAGTCCAATCAGCTTTGCATCCATGAAGTTATAATTAAATGGTTAATGTAACACAGGTTGATATCCCTGGCTTTTTGGAGATTTAGGAGTTTAAGGTTCTACTCAGGGCATTTCAGATCTTCCCTGTCTAATGCCCATGTCAAGAAAAAACTCAAATTGCCAGGATCAACCACTTCATAATGATTTGTGTAGGAGAAAGGATTTCCACGTATTCAGTTTAAATTAATGTCTCCATTAGGCTGCTATTCCTTTATCCCATCTCTTGTCACACAATGCAATTATTATTATTTTGGCAGCATCTTCCCTGAAACAACAAAGTACCCAGAGCCTGGAGCAGAGCCTGATATCTGCCTGTCATCTATTGATGATCACCCAATTGACATCCTCCCAGTTTTATTGCCTTGTTAAGGAGTTTATCACAAGATCTATCTGACAATCCAGAAAGACTTCATTAGCATAGGACTAATAATTGAAGACTTGGGATGAGTAATAAAATACAAGACATAAATTTCTTATCACTCCTTCTTCCTACTTCCCTCCTGGCATGACAAAGCACAGTAGATGATGATGATGCCTCACAAATCTGTTTCCCTTCTCCACCCCAGAGACTCTAATAGTACTTAATTTTGATAAGGAAAAAAATGCTGGAAATAAGGGTGGAAATCAGAAGAGACAGCCTTGTTTACTGGTACTCTGGAAATCAATCCTATCCAGTCTTTCTGTAGTCATGGAATGCATCAACAAGAAAGATTCACCTCCTTGCAGAACTACTGTGCAAGTACACCTGCTTTGTCTCCTCGTAGTCCCCAGGAAGGGATGGTATCACACAAATCCTATTCAACAATTTCAAATTAAATTTGAACCCTTCAAGTCTGGGGATGATCAAGCCTGGGGATGATCACCAGAGCTCCATAAGAGCATTTCACTTGTTGGAGTCAATATTTCACACAAGCAACATGCTGGTTCAGCTTTGTGGAATAACCTCAGCCAGGTGTGATTCAGTTCAATTTAGAAAGGAAAAAACTTGAATCTACCCACTCAGAGCACAACAGGGCATAAACTTTGGATGAGAGTCACCAAGAAATCTTTGCAAAGTTTTCCCTTTGATTTCTTTGAATAGAACAGAATAAAATCAGCAATGCACTTGGAGCAACCTTGAGCTAGAAGGGAGGAAAAGATTTCCAGAGCTCTCAGGGTACAAATGAAGCACCAGCAAGCTCTGATTCTCTAAAGCAAGACAAAAATCACATAACAAGCTGCTCCACACAGTGAGAAAAAGGCATGAAGTCTTATCACTGAAAAGGTAATGCCAGATATAGAGTACTATGCTAATAAAAGTCAGACAATGCAGATTTAATTCTCTCCCTTGGGAAAAAAAACTTTTTTTTTTTTAATTCCTACCCCCAAATATGCTGCAAGACATAGGTATGCCCATATAAAAACCCCTATAAGAGTTTTTTAAAACATCTAATAATTTAAGAAATATTTAGCATATAAATACATTCTGGTGCTGTCACCTTCACTAACAAAAGGGGAAGGTTTCAAAAGCAGAGCAATTCTTTGTCCCACTCTTCCTGAAAATGAAACAGATTTTTCTCAGGTGAACTGTTGCTTCTTCAAAAAACTTCTGATTGGACAGTAATACAACAAGAAAAAATAGTAGCTGAACTGGTAAAACATTATAATTTTTTATCAGTTATAGGAAAACAAACAAGAAATAAACTGTCTTTGAATGTATCCTTACTTTTACTTTGAAGGCATCCTTGGCAGCTGGCTTTGTTATTTTCTGTTTCAATTCCATCTAGAGAAGACCAAAATGGCTTTACATGCAAGTGTCAGTTCAGAACATTGGGTCTTAAATAAGGTCAAGGTACTTTCAGATTCTAAAAGGCACCTAACTCTCAACCACTTAGCTCTTAGCAATCTTTCAGCAATCTGAGAGATTTTAGAGTCTTCACATAGCACTTGGACAGATTGAAATTTAAACCATTTCATCTTGCACTAGATTTAATGCTCTTGGATGCTTGAAACAGATTTGAAGACCAATCCTACTGATGGAATTGATGCCTTTAAAGACTCAAAGGGCAACAGAGCCACTGGACTTTCAGAAATGTGTATTTTCTTTCCTCTGTACAAGAGTTGCCTAGTTAGAGACCAAGGGCAGCAGCAGTAAAGTCCTATTCCCACAGTCTGGGATAAGAACAGGAATGATTTTTAGACACAGAGATTATACAGGAACAGTGGATTTGACTGTGATAAACCCTGATTCTTCCAGATGCTTTTAGTCCAAGGTAAAGAGCTCTGATCAATCCTGAAAGGGAATGGGCAAGACTAAAGGGACCTAACTGTGGCCTTTCAGGGCTTGAAGGGAGCCTGCAGGAAAAACTGAGAGACTATTTACAACAAATTACACTCCCAGCCCAGCCTCTGCAAGGCAGAGAAGTTCTGGTGCAGGAGAAGTACAGGGGAGTCACAGCCTTCCAAACCAACAAGATAAGCCCCAGGCAGAGCATATCTTGTTTTCTTTCTCAGCCTCCAGAAGCCTTGCCTGGAAGAGAAAGAAGACTGATCCCTTCTGACCCCCTTGTGCAACGTGGCTTTGAAAGCTGCATGCCAAATCCTCCCCCTTCCTGCCAAAGAGAGACATTTTCAGAAATCATATTCGGTTTCCCAACTTTTATATGTGCCTATCCTGCTCACAGGATGATATTTAGCTCCCTGTATTTCTTCCCCTCTCGCTGGCCTGTCATCCAAGGGTGTGATTAGTTCATCAAAAGAATGAAGGGCAGTCCAACCTGCCTGAAGAGAGGTGATGGAAAATTGAGTCCTTGCTAACAAGAGCAGCAGGACAAGGGTCACATATTGGTAGAGGTGATGAAAGCTCCTGCAGGTCTCTTCAGTGTGGCTGTTGCTATGAGAGTGAAGAGATTTGCTGGCCCTGAAGCAGGGAGAGGACACAGATGCTGTTTTGTTCTGTATCAGTTACGGATTCTGGTCACTTGTGTAAGTTAATACTCTCCCAACTTCTTTTAGGCTCATTACAACTCTTCTTCTGTTACAGCTTGGCAGCACAGTTCTGCCTCTCTTTCCACAGGGAGAACGCGCTGCCTTCTGCCCCTAACAGGCACATGGGGGCAAAGGGCAGATTTTAATCTCTGAATCTGCACTGGTGGTTCTAGCCCAGGTTTATTATCTGTGTGGAAGAGAAAGGCAGCAATCTCAGGAGGGCTCTCCCATTCAGAGCCACTGTAAGGCTCTATTTGTGCTGATGAGAAAATATCTTTTCATCACTGTTCTCCAGCAGGGCCATCTACAACCATTTTCTGCTGACAACAATAATGTGTAAACAGGGAAGGAGATAAGGACTTGATTCTCTCTATCCAGGTGAAATAAAAAGATTATAACTGTATGAAACAGGCATTCCTGGTGCTGTTGAACTCTCTTTTGAAAGTTTGTTCCCACCATAATTAGACTTTGGCTGTCGTTTTTCAGGGCGACAGCACCAGAATCATTGCCCAGAGTGTTGCTTCAGTAATTAATTCTGTGTCAGGGATGATGACAGGTTTTGAGGTAGCCAAGCAAACAACATGCTGAAGTACTGCCCATTCTGTGCAGTGCTGTGAGTGCCAACATTTAATCAGTTGTGTGAAGGGGAAATGGTAGAAGCACTCCTTCTGCTTCCCTGTTCAGCTCCTGAAGAACTCAAGGGCTACATCCAGTACAAGGCAGAACCCACCACTCTAAGGGCACAGGGAAGGTGAGGGCCTCTGCTTCTTTATCCACTCAAGAATGCTTTGACTTCCAAGAGAATATTAAATTAAGGAGGAATTTGTAAACAAGAACATGTAGAGGCCCAAGCCAGATGCACAGGAGAGAGAGAGGCACTGGGAAAGAATAAAAGCCACCCATTGATGAGAGCACCAAGGATCATCAGGCACAGCTTTGGAGAGGAATTTGTAACTGATAAGGAGGAAACAAGAGGAACAGGACAACTGAGAATATCTGAGGTGGGCCTGAGAGACTGAATTTAAGGAATATAGTGGGTCAGGGCAAAACATGAGGGAAGGAAAAAATAGAACATGAAAGGGTATAAAGAAGGGTCAGTCAAATGTAACCCCTCACTCATCAGTGTATTTGGCTGAACAAGCCTGCACCCAGTCACTACAGTCCATCCTATGTTTTTATTAAAACCACTTAAAATGGTCTTTTAAAGTATTTTAAAGCCTTTTGCTGTTTTTCTGTACAATTTCACAATCTGTCCCACGTGTGGGAATGTTCTAAGGACAAGGTCCCAGCTACTGGGGACAGGCACTGACACAAACCAAATATAAAGTATTTTGGAAAGGTTAAGTAGGGTGAAATGTCTTTGTTTTCTAACCTCAAATCTACTTTTTTGCAAGTCAAATTTCCCCTCAAAAATTCTTTTTTCAAATGCTGTCATGTGACAATTGCTGAAGCAACTCTCAAAAAATTTAGGAGCTTAAATACAAAATGTTTCAAGTTGAAAAGACTGTATTTAAGGAGAAAATAGATGATCTTTTGGCTCAACCCTAGACAGCAGGTGTTGTTCTCTGTAAGATGGTCTGTGTGTATTCCATAGATAAAAGTACAGACACACTAAGGTAGCAATAAAAAAAATACAACCCAAACAAAACAGAAAATGATAATAAAGGTAATATCACATTCTAATTTTCTTCAGAGTCCTTATTACAAGGCAAATCATCTCTCAGGAGCAGCAGTGGGAAAGGCAACAAGTTTCCCAGATGAACACATTACAGCAGGAATGGTTTAACAGCAGACTCTCTATTCCTGGGTCTCTGTTGAGAAATTCCTGATCTGAACACCTTTCAGTCAAGAAAGAGAGAGAAAAAAAATCCCTCCACACATCTGGCTTTATCGAAGCATAATCCCTAATAAAGCAAAAGCCCTAATTTCTCAAGGGAAGCAGATAAGGAAGCAATGCCTAGAATGGGTTTAAACAGAGAGGCTTGAATAGATGCCCCAATTCCCTTTTATATTGTGCATTTCTGGCCAGAGAAACAGGTGCAGGAGCTCCTGAAAACTGGAGTCCATCAGGTTTTCTCATCACCATCTAACTCCACCCCAGCCTTATTTTGTTCTTTTTTCATTAAGCCAACCCTTTAGCTTCTCTAAAATTTGTTGCCATAATTTTCTGGTCTGAGATCTCGTGGAGACAGGAAACCTTCAGAGGCAATCATACACTAATGCCAGCATCAATCAGCAACCACATTAGACAACAAAACCTCTTCCAATATGTCAATACAATCAACAGTGATCAAATTCCACTCAGTGCAGGCCACGAAGCCTTGCCTGTACTTCCTCATGATTTTTACATGACATGCTTAAATTTACGGGAACTGTCCTGCCCCATTTCTAAAGAAAGGAGTCAAAGAACTGTGGGTATTTAACTAAATAAGCAGGAAAGACAATTCCCTTTCTTCCCAGGGACAAATGCACAACCATATCATCAACAAAATGGATAAATGTAATTTTTGGGTTGCTTGAATTTTTACCCAAATCCAGCAGCAGGCATGCTCAGTTATGGTGGAAAAATGCCTACGCTTTGCTGTGACCAAGATTTCTCAGATTCATTTCAGACATGGCTGAAATGGACTTTGGAGGGGAAAAAAATGCTGCTTTTAAGTGAAAAAGCACATTTGAGGAGCTGCACACCCAGTGCTCCCTGCAATGCTGTAGTGCATGGCACGAGCCAGGCCACCACAACTTCTGGAGCTTCATTCCCTTCAGGAGCCTCTCTTGCCCTGTCCTTCAGAAACCCAGCATCCCCTGAATTCTGGGGAGGGAGAAGGTTGAACTTCATGATGGAACAGTATGTAATTTTGGCTGCTTAAATACAAATCTCATTTATTATGCAGGTAGCTTTTCCAGAGAGATAATGGCTGCGCTGAAACTATTATAAAACCTGCCATCCATTCCCTTCAGGAATCTTTACCAAAGGCTCAGGTGTCCTATTGGAATCTGACCTATATAGATGCCAGTGGCTCTAACCATTTCCCAGCCTGTTGTTTTTGTTTGTTTTTGTTTTTTTTTTTTAATCTGTTTACCAGCATATTCCACAATTTCAGTTTCCTCCATTTTCCTTCAGTTTCCTCATTCCTCTAGGATGCCATCAGCATTCCCTAGTCTACAGAGCCCAGGAACTGCACTAGTAGCATATTTCTTGCAGTAAAGAAAAAAGAGAGCTCAGAAAGCTAAATTATCTAAAGGTATCTCCACAGATTCAACACAGCATTTTTTATTTCAGAAGTAAATACTCTAAAATCCAATTTCATCTCCCACCAAGGTTTCTATGCAATATTAATATGCATAACAGATTTTCCTAGTATTGTTTCCAGTTCTTATCTTCCCTACCACTGCACTTTTTCTTTATAGAGTTATTGCTTATAGTGGAGAAACTTCTGCCACACAGAGCCTAAAAAATAATGTTTTGATTCCCAAAGGTCTTTTGGTAATATGATAATGTAAACAATAAAGGCAAAATTTCCCTGTGGAGCTTTGCAATACAGTATTACCCACCCACCCCAAGAACTTACACCATAACTCTCTTTTTTCTAATGCTGGTATTCAGGAGAAAACACAGAAATGACAGAATTTAAAGCAAAAAGACAGATGATGCAGACATTTGTCATGCAGCCCTTCTATATGTTTGTTACACCTTCTCATCCTACTTTTCTTCTTCCGAGCTTAACTCATTTGCTTTGAAATTCTTCCTTCTGCTGGATTCTGTAGCACGAATCTTGATCATTTTTAGAACATTTTTAGAACTCAGTTCGTTTTAAAAACAAGGATTTCTGTCCCACAAGACCTTGTGGGACCCATCTCCACTATCTGCAGGACAACTCACTTCACTTGCACTTCCAACATTCCCATTCTGTGTTACTGCAGCATTTTTTGTGGGTTCTCAGAAATTCCTGCCCCACCTATGCCTTAGCTTTTATATTTTTCAGATTACGTGCTGCTTTAGTGTGGGGGTCTGGGCTTTATATAAGAAGATAGTAAGCTCTCTTCAGAGAATAGACAGACAAAAGAATTCCTTCTCTAGCTGGGGACCAAAGACAGCCAGTCCAGATCTCAGGCTCAAGAGCGTGAACAATAGTGAACTGAAGAGAGAAAAATGAGAAAGATGGGACTTCATGGGATAGAGTTGAAATTATACAATTAGCTCCAATATGCAAATGGACCAAAATTTATAAAAGTGTGAGACCCTGTGACCAGTTGTCCATTTTTTTGTGACCATTTTGGGTTCACGTGGGGTGTAGCTCTGGCTGGGCTCTTGTGCTGCTCAAGGTGGATCTATTGAGGGCTCCTAATAAATGCCTGTTTTGCTCTTCAACTCTGTCTAGCCTCTCTTTTAGGTCAGCATTCCCTCAGCCCACCTTCTCTGGAGCCAATAAAACACTCACTGTCAGGCACTGAGCTCCCTCATCTTGCCAGAGAATGTGGGAAAGGGCAGGATCATATAGGAACTAAAATGGAACTGAGCACTGAAAAAGCCAATGTCACGTTTTAAAAACTGACCCGCTCCAAATATAATTTCTGCTGTGTATGTAAAAGGTATTAAATATGTAAAAGAACTTGACCTTATCCCCCATCAAGGGACAGGAGACCAAATCCAACAGAGCTACACTGAACTCTGAAGTTTCTACACTGAATTTCCTCTCAGCTCCTTTTCCAGGAGATGATGTCAGTGCTGTTGGACAGGTGGATTACATGCAAAGGCTGCAGGGCCAGGGTTTGCTCATCCTCTGATTTTGTCTCAGCATTCTGCACTGAAACAATGTCAGCTGGCTCAGGGCTTGAAGGTGCCACGGGGGGCAGGCAGGCGAGCCCAACTCACCTTAACTCACCCACCCTCCTCCCAAAATCCTGAGCTTTGTGCTCAATTGGAAATAAAACCAGCGTACAGAATCACAGGATAGGTCAAGTCAGAAGGGACCACAGTGGTTGGTTTTGTTGATTTTTAAACAGCTAATTCAGGAGATCTCTAAAGCTTATTATAAGGATATCCTGATAGTTGTTTACAGTAATATTATTGTCTGGATTAGAATTGGACTGCTATGCATTTCTACCCCTACTTTTAGCAATGTTTTTGGATTTTCTTAAGAAGGATTCCACGGTTTTGGACTGGAAATGTAGGAGTCCATAGCCTTTAAGGAATAAGGATACATAAATTATAGCAGGACTCACAGAAGTTCAGTGTCCAAATGCTGAGAGACTCAAAAATGGGGAGGAAGGGGCTGCAGGTGGGAGTACTGACACACTTCTAAAGGCTCAGAGAAACCACAGTACATTTTTCCTGTTAATGGCTAGCACTTGTCCATGGTATTCAGAGCATAAATAGAATCTAAAGAGCTGTTTTCTAAGCACTGCTAGAATCAGTTGTATTCATGATGCAAAACAGACCAGTGGAGTGACATTCCTCACTCTATAGGCAAATTTAACATATAAGGATGCCTATCCTAAACCCTGAGACAGTACCTGGGTGTCTGGCCTGGCCTTCCAGAGATCTGGAATTTGATGCTGCCCTTTAAGTTGACAGGACTCTTGTGATTTTCAGGTTCAGGATACCAGAGTGGTGCCACCAGGGTGCTTTTAGTTCAGGATGCTGGGAATTGTATGGCATCCTCCTCCCTCTTGACATTTTCCAGTCCTTCCCGCTTCAGAGGGAAGCTTTGATGCAGCAAGGATCACAGGCAAAAGGCTGGTGAAATCCCAGATGGAAGAAGGCCAGTGCAATTAGACAAAATCCCTCTTTGTAGCTCACAATGTTTTCCCTAAGTAAATTATTACTAATTTGATATACAAGGAAACACAGCTGATACTTTTGAAGGAAAAAAAAAAAAACCTCTCTGCTCATGAAGACACAGCACCACAGGCCAAATAAAGACTAAGCCATGCTTAAGGACCAACAATATTAAGGACCAGCAATATTAATGTTCTCTGAAAAGTGCACAAACCAAGTAGGCATCACAAGAGAGGTGAATGGACAGACAGAAAAAGTAGTAGAGGAGGAAATAAATATCTGTTTAAAGACTAAGATAAATGAGTGATATGATCATTAGCAGCACAATTTTCTTAAGGTTACCCATCAAAAAATTATGAAGAAATAGAAGTCATGTCACCAGCATAAACAAATATCACAGAACAGGTAAATTTGGAAGGGACCACAGCAAATCATCTGGTCCCACCTCTGTGCTCAAGCAGGGTCAAAATAGACAGCCTAGACAGCAAGAACAAGAGAAGCTTGAATAAAAACCATGTCTCAAACAATGCTTCAATCAAACCTTTTAAGTGTTGCTTCTAAGAGTCTGTGCTTTTAGGCATGAATCTCACAGCTTTAAAATGGAAAATATACACATACACACACTTCCAGCCTTGAGATAACTTGATAAAAGCCAGCATTCCACCTAATTGGAATTTGTGGAAGATCGTTTTTGAAAAGGCAGCTTGTGTCCCCTCACTACAGACCAAATGTTCCACTCTTTCCTCATCCAAATTTGAGATAGAGATGAATTCATCTTCCTTGCTCCCTGTTGTGTAGAACAGGTTGTTCACAAAGTGGAAAAGCCTTCTGGAGTCTTTATTAGGAAAAAAAAAGGGACAGAAGCTGACAATTAATAACAGTAAACTCCTGGAGTGACAATGACTGTGGCTTGTCCTTCAAGTTATTACTTTCCCACCCCCCATTCAGATCTAAAATTCATGCTTTTCTTTTTGTGAGCTTTCCATCTGTTGCAAAGACAGCAAGAAGGAATATTCCACATGCATTTCTCCCACTGTGGAAGAAGCATGAGAGGAGCTGATATTCCTGTATTGCTGTGCACCAGCATCCAAAGGCTTCCCTTGGGATCAATATTTGCTGGGCTGGGTTCTCTGCCACTGCAGAGGACTTCAAGACCATGCTGTTTAAGCAGGTGCAAATGTCTGTGAAAAACACTCCTGGACTTAAAACATAATCATTAAGATCCTTGTGACTTCAGAGTGATGCAGAAGTGGGGACAACTGAACAGAAAGAGAGTCTTGGGTTCTTTCTCAGATAAAACATTCCAACCAACCATCAGCACCTCTCCTTCCACACTTGTTTCCTACCTCTGTGCATCAGTGGGGGACAGTAGCATTCCTTACTCGGTAAAAAAAAAACAAAACCCCTTTTAGTTATTGCATAACACAGCACCCTCCTTTTCCTTATGGCAGAGAGAACAACAAAAAAAAAAGAAAACCCAAACAAAACAAACAAACAAAAAAGAAACAAAAAAACAAACAAACAAAACAACCAAAAAACCCCCCAAACAAACCCCAAAAGACACCAAAAAACACCCCCCCCCCAAAATAAACCAACCAAGCAGCTTCACAGCTGACCTTGAGCAGTGTGAGCTTAGAGGAGAAACCTTAAGTTTATTTTCACTGATGTCATAAGAAGGAAAACCCTGATCAGTCCAGTAGAGAAAACAGTGGAAACCAGTGATGTAAGTATGTAGGAAGTACATGAGCCACAGAGGCCACCTCCCTCACAGAACCCACCAGCAGAATTTAGTGATTACCAGGCTCAGTGCTCCAAAGGGCAAGAGAAAAAAATAACCCTGCAGAGGGTTAGAAAGCCAAATTGCTCATTCACAGGCAGCAGAACAACCCCTTCCATCCAGCTGCTCAAAGACACAACCCCTCCATTCCATACACAAGCTAGCCCACATCGACACTCACACATTCATTCCTCCTCAGACACAGTGGCACACAGATATATTTTGCTCCTGTGGGTGCCTGTTACTACTAAATTGCAAAGCATTAGTGGACTTTCCTCCCACCTCCCTATCTTTGACAAAAATACTCTTCTTTTTTTCTTTGAAAGAAGTGCTCTCTTCCACCTCAATCTGGTGTATTTTTGATAAAGTATGTAGCTCAGCCTTCTTATTTTTTAACTTGGTAGACTCATTTCCATAGAGATCTCCGGAAGGCCAGAGAACAGAACCATCACACTCCCCACCTTCTGCCATCCTCACTTGAGTGTACAGTGCTTTTTTTCCCACATTTTCTTTCCATCCTCTCTCTTGTTGCACTTGTGCTTGACTAGAAACTCATGTTTACCACTACTGCACTCCTGACTCATACGAAATGTGAGATCCAACATTAACACAATTCATGAGAAGGGAATTAGAGAACAGAGAAAACGATGTCGCCCTTTTCATCTCACCACCCACTCCATCCCAGGTCCTTCTGTGGCCCCAGCTGAAGCAGTAACTGAGCACTTCAGTGCCCATAATTTGGTGGATCTATCCCTAAAAAACCCCACACAGCAATGCATTCATTTATCTATTTAAATTAGCAATGAGCCATCAAGCACGAGCCAAACAGAATTCTGATATTTATACAGAGACCAAAAAAAAAAAAAGGAAAAATATACTTAAAACCTGAAAGATGATTCTGAAATACCACTGCATCAATTGAATCCCAGCTCTCCTGCAGATTTTCCAAATATTGTGCTCTAGAGCTTCCCAGGTACTTCATTGGTCATCTAGGCCTGCTCAAAGGCACTAGCATTCCTCACAAGGCTGAAAAATCTGCATCAGACCTGTACCTAATCTCTCATTGATTTTAGAAACTGGGGGGTTGGATTTATCCTGGTTATCTCCAGTGATTTATGGACTTACTGAACTACTCACCCAGTGGTCTGAACTCCCATTACAGTCACTGGGGTCAAACTGGTATTTCTGCAGCACAACCCAATTACTATCTGGTCAACATTTAAGGCTGTCCATGAATCACACCCAGCAATTCCTTTTCCTCTCAAGTGACTGTGAAAAACCAGAGTGAGCCAAATGCAGTGCTCATAGTCTAGGAAGGAGATCATCCCTTGCTCTGAGCAACCTGGTCCAGTGGGATGTGTCCCTGCTCATGGCAGGGGCACTGGAATGAGATGATCTTTAAGGTCCCTGCCAAACCAGGTCATTCCATGATTCTGTTATTAACTAATGTTAATTGCTTTAATAGTTGAGGGCTAATTTGTAGCTTGGCTCCCCATTACCATTCACAGGGCACACAAAAATGGGACCCCCAAAACCAAGTACAGAGAAGGGATACAAAATTTACTTCAGACACTCTTCAAGAGAAATATAAACAAGATTAATGCTTTCTTTGTCATTTATTCTCCCAACAACAGAACTGATTTGTGATTCTGCTGCCCTGGCCACCTCAGATCCTCAGGTATTGTATATTAGCCAGATAAATACAAATATATACACAAAACTTCCTATCCACATTGCAGCTCTGACTACATCTCTAACTATGAATTTTGGCTGGTTTTATCTTTTTTTTTTTTTTTGGCAGACTTCAAGAAGCCAGTGAATGCCACCAAATGCTTTCACAAATTGTTTTAACAAGCTGGATTCTGATCTGTTAAAGGCTTAAAAATGTAGATAGGCAGCAGGAAGAAGGGGATCACGGTGTTGCTGAAGAACAGTACTAAAAGCCAAAAAGGAAAATACACAGAGCAACCAGCTGGATGATGTAGCCACCAAATGAGTCTTCAGCCAGGTTGTGTAGGAGGGTGTAACAACCTTATCATCTCTGAAAACTGGAAACACCAGAAAGATCCTAAACCATACCCACCACTATTTACATCGTGCAGCATTACACAGGCAGACTCTCAAGTAAGGAATAATGACCATCTTCAGACTTTTGGAATTCTCACAGGACAGACACAGGATGGACAATTTAAATGGGAATCTGCAACTAAAACTGATGCATTTAAATGAAAAAAAAAAAAAATTGTACAAGTGTCAATAAAAATGTCCCAATGGTAAGATGTGGAAAACAGCCTCCTGAGAGGTATGAAATAACATAAAAAGCATTATAAAAGTAAGTCTTGTCTTAAAAGGAAGAAGAGAGGTTTAAAGAGATGCCTAATGCAGGGATATAGGTCATGTTGTTATTAATAAAATGGTGATTCCTGTCATTTTTTCCAGTATATTCCTAAAATTTATCTTTCATCAGTGATAGCAGCAGAGTGAATGGCAAGAGCCCTTCAGGCTTCAGCTCTGCAGAACTGAACAGAGAAATTAGGAAGAAATTTAAGAGTTAAATGCAGTCACCATCATCAGAAGCTTTTTCCAAATCAGACCTTGTGTCAACACACAGAGAAGAAACTTAGGGGGTTGTTTTCACTGCTAATCACAGACAGGCTGAAGTTATCAGGGACCTCTGGAAATCACCTGGTCCAACCCCCTGCTCAGGTAGGGCCAACCACAGCTGCCTACCCAGAATCATTGCCAGTCACATTTGGAATAACTCCAAGGATGAAAACTCCAAAACCTACCTGGGCAACAAGTGCCAGTGTTCAATCACTTGATAAAACCCCCCCAAAAACAAACAAACAAACAAAAACCCAACCAACCAACAGCCAAAAATCCAGTTTGTATTCTAGTTTGTTCCCATTACTTTTGGTCCTGTGGCTGGACACCATAGAAAAAAGCCTGGCTTCATCTTATTTACCGAGTCCCATCAGATAATTCTGCACCTTGGTAAGATCCCCTTGAGATCTCTCAAGAGTTAGAGTGCTCTCAGCTTTTCCTCACAGCAGAAATGCTCCAGTCCCTTCATCAGACTCTCTCCAGCACATCCATATCTTTCTCTTACTGGGCTCCCAGAATTTAAGAATTCTCCAGGTGTGGCCTCACCAGTGCTAAACAGAGGGGGAGGATCACCTCCTTGACTCGCTGACAATGATCCTCCTAACATAGCTCAGGATATTTTAACTTTCTTTGCCACTGGAGTACACTTGGCTCTCACCAATCCTGGTGCCCTGCCACATCCTTTCCTGCCAAGCTGCTTCCCAGTCCCCAGCAAATACTGGTGCCTCTTCCTCCCCAGGTCCAGAGGACTTGGCACTCCTCCTTCCTGAGCTCCAGGAGGTTCCTGCCACTGCCCAGGCTTCCCTGGATGGCAGCAGAGCTCCCAGGGACACCAGCCACGACTCCCAGTTCTCTGTCTGCTGTGGGAATACTCTGCCCATCATCCACATCATTAATGAGGATGTTGGACAGGATTGGACTCCATTTAGACTTTGTGCCACTGACCATCCCCTTCAGCCTGTTCTCTGTCTTCTTATTTACCCCTCCCTCCATCTGCTCTGCTGTCAGGGACACAGTACCAAAAGCCTTACTGAAATCCAGGTGGACAATATCCACTGCTGCCCCTCATCCTCCAGCCCATTTATTTCATCACAAAAGCTTGTCTGGCTTGGTCAAGCACGACATCTCTGGTAAACCCATGCAGCCTCCTTTTGGTCACCTTCCTGTGCCTGGAAATACCTCCTCAGGCAACTTTCTCCAGAGATCAAGGTGAGCATGACCAGTCTGTAGTTTCCTGGGCTCCTCCTTCTCACCTGCTTGTGGAAGGGAGTGGGAAAAGTATGAGGATATTCTTTTCAAGAAAAGAAAGCTGTGTGACATCCACCCTGTGTTCCAAAGGGGGGAATGTTAGGTCCAGCCATATTCTCAGCAACATTCCGCTGGTAATTTGAGGATTTCAATGCCATCTAAATAACCTACTTCAGTTTCAACTGCCCCAGAAGTCACTATTTTTCCCTCCAAGAGAACAAAAATGTCTCTCAAAGGCATCCAGCAGCCCTCAGGAAAACAAGGAACTTTACATGCTGATAAGAACTCATTATGGTAGGGCAACATACAAACAAACAAACAAAAAAGTACCTAGAAAGTTAAGTAATTAAGAAAAGGTATCTTCTATCTAAGAGCAATGCCTTTTTTGAAAGCAGATGGTCTGGAGTCCAAAATAAAATCAGACTTCCCCCTGACTGCCTCCATCCCACATTACTTGATTAATTTTCCTCAAAGCATTTGGATGTAACTGAACTCCAACCGTTGAATCAGCTACAAAATAAACACGGCTTGTTGTCCTTAGGCTGAGCTGCTGCATCTTGAAATAGTATTCCTGTTGAAGTTAAGTCTATTCAGTACAAGGAGTATTAATAACTCCTTTTATTATCATTCCTTTGGCTGAACTGTTTGGGGTCAGCTAAAAATGTTTTCTTCAGTAAGAAGATATTCTGAAAGAAGCAGTGTTCTATCAGTTGAGGAGGCAAATCCAGAGAAAACAAAGAAAATTTAATTATCATCATTTGGTGTTTCAGTTGTTGCTATTAACAAGCAGAATTACAGAATGTGGCAGGTGTGGCATTTGGTTGGTTTTTTGGGGGGGTTTTCATGGGGGAGCTCTTTTTACTTAAGTCCACACCAAAAATATGCTTTAAATACTTTTCTTAGGTACCTGAATTAGCAGGTATCAGCTTAAAGGATGCATTTCTTCACATCTACCTGGAAACGTGCACACAACCAATGGTTGCTGGGCAAATATTAATTATCTGCAAGGTGCACCTATAAGCAATGGCACAGCTACTTCTGCAGCTTTATTGGCCATGAACAGGGGTGACAGCTTCATGCACCAGGGTATGGAGAGTGAAGCACTGCCCTGTTTCCTGTCTGCACCAGAAGAATGCCACTCAGCATTCTCTAACTGGGATTATCACCTGACTGGCAGCAAGAAAGGCTGATGAATCATTTTTATTCCAAAGGCCATTAAAATGGGAAAGAGCACCGCATTAAAGCCTTCCAGTGGAAAACCTTAACTTCTGCATGGAAGAACCTTCATCAATATCAAGTGTCACCTGTCACACTGCAAATCTATCTTGCATACCAGAACAACTTTTACCTTCACTACTAAGCACTTAAGCTTCATTCACCTCTTCAGGAGAGAAGTTACTCTCAAAATCAATAGTTGGGACTTGCACAAAAGCTCAATTACCTCTGAAGGGCTAATACCACCCCTGGGATTCAGCAGGTTCCCACTAACTTATGTGTGGAAAAGCTCTATGCCACCAACAGAACAGAGAGCATCATCCTACTCAAACACATCCCTGCAGCTGCACAGAAAGCAAGCAGCAAAACAAAAATTGCTTCTGAAATGCACTCACACTGACTGCAAACCCAACATTTCCAAGAAAGCCTTGATTAAGTCCTGGAGACAAGCCAGATAGAAAATGAAGCACTTCTATGAAAATTATATATATACTGATTCCTTTCTATTGGCTGCAAAGTGGTTTGTTTAAAAACGTTTCATTCCCACTACGCATTTGAAGTAAACAGGTACACAGGAAGCTTTAGGACTTAATTCTTTCCCCTCTCTCCCTATTTCCTTCCCACCTCCCCACCTCCCCCAGTCCTTAAACTTCTCTCAGCAGCTTGCAAATGGTGCCTCCCCCTACCACCTAGGTCACCCCACAGCCTTCTCTTCTCCAGGCTGAACAATCCCAGTTCCCTCAGCCTTTGCTCCCAGCAGAGCTGCTCCATCCCTCTGCTCCCCTTGGCGTCCCTGCTCTGGTACAGCACTGAAAGCAGAAGGAAATGGTGTCATGAACTGCTTGTCCTCAGCATTTTGGAGAGGGTTGATTTTCCTGCCTGGTGACTACATACCACATCTGCTGCATCAATTAATTTATCATGGGGATGTTGTTTGCCGGCTTTTTGAGCAAAAAGAATTAAAGCATTTTCTCGAGGGAGAAAAAACACTCGGTACAGTCTACAAAAATGGGCAGTTTTAAGCCAATTCAACTTAATTCATAATTCATCCTAATGGATGATACAAGGAATCTGCCTAAGCAAGTGCATGTTAGTGAACAAGTAAAATTACCACAATGAATCACTTAACACATCTTCATGTGAAGTGGGGAGAGCATTCCTTCCCTAGGACAGTTATTCCTCTTTTGCTAAAGCAATTTGAGCCCAAGCCCCGTGCTAGCACATACACACCCTGCCGAGATCTCAGTCACCTTTAGACACATCCAGGGATGGTGACTCCACCACCTCCCCGGGCAGACAATTCCAGTACTTTATCACCCTTCTGTAAAAAACTTTTTCCTAATAGCCAAACTCTATTTCCCTTGGCACAGCCTGTGTCCTCTGGTTCTGTCAGCTGAAAGAGACCAACCCCACCTGACCACAGCCACCTTTCAGGAAGCTGATGTGAGCCACAGCACAGCTTCCAGAGCACCCAAGTGCATTTGGGCATTTGCTGAGTGCAGGCAGAGGAGCTGCTCCTTTTGGCAGCACATCACACACAGCTCAGTCAGGGGGAGCTGGCTGTGAAGCCACATTCCCAGTCAAACACTTCTTTTACCTCAGCTCCAACAGCTGCAGCCACAGAGCAATATCCAGGGAGCTGACAGGTTGCAAATCTCCCTGGCCTAAGGACTGAGATTTCATTTGTTTTTGTACAGCCCCCAGAAACAAAAGGCACCCCAGCTCAAGAGACATTCTTGAGCTAGCTCAGCTTCCAAACTTTAAACAATTGCAATTACTTCTAGATTCATGCTGATCATGCCACACAGGAGTCGAGCTCTTGCTTCCCTGCAGAAAACAGACATATCTTTTATGAGCTTTTTTCACTCCTAAGCATACCCTGTCCCCAATAACCAAGATCTTGGTTCTTTTCCCTCTGAACCCTATCAGGGCTTTCTGCCATCTGCTATGTCTGTGACAGATGCTTGTATAACTGACACATCAAGCTAAATATAAGATATCAACACCCCCGTATGCTCCAAACATTCCAAGTTTAGTACTCCTGTTGTAAGTGAGGCCTAAATATAGCAAGGTAAACCAAAAACATCTTTTATGTTGAAGCATTCCCAAGACTGATGACACCTCAGCACAAGTCCTCCAAAGCTGAGCAGGGAAGAGAGGGGACAACATCTCCTGAGGGTGTTATTTGGAGATTTAAAGCATCATTGCCAAGGCTGTAGCAAACCTTTCCCCCACGTGAGAGTTCTCTGCTCTGAAGCAGCACAGCTCAGCTGTGTTTGCCACCATGGCTACAAATCCAGAGTGCCATGGAAGCTCCCTGGTGGAGAGCAGCACCCTGCAGGCAACACCAGCCCAGCCTGGCAGGACACTGACACATTTTCTGTTCCTCATCTTGCTCAGCAGAGAAAAACTGCCCTCTTTTCCAGGGACCAACATGGGTGGAAAAGCTGTCCTCTTCCCCCCTGCCAAAGCCACAAGGCTCCCATGTCTCAAGGGATGGTGAAATCAAGGAACAGGGACCTTTTGCAGGCTGAAGAACACCCAGCATCACGGGAACTGCTGTCTCTGGAAAACTTCTCACCTTGAAGTAGCTCACAGCACTTCATTGTACTCCAAGTAGCCACCATATCACCCACCCCAGAAACCCAGGTTCCCACAGGGTAAGCTGACAGCAGCTGAGGCAGGCTACTGGGGGAAAAAAACACTTTACATGTGGAAGATGAACACACCACTGAGCAAACAGCACCAGAGAGGAGGGAGAGGCACATTTAAATAAGGAAATACAGATGCCCACACTGAACTTCAGCCAGCTACTCTGCCTTGGGACATCTGTTGACCACAAGGAGCTAAAACCTTCTGGATTTTTTTTGTCTCAAAACCACATTGATAACAGAAATGTTAGACTGTTGTACCATTGCAGTGCCCAGATGCAGTCACAGTGCATCTGATGAACCAGAGCTACAAATACTCTAATTTCTTCCTTCCGAGTTTCACTTAGGAATCTCCTGTTCAGGCACTGTTTATGTGACAATACAAATTGTTTTGTGAAATAAAGTGTAGCCAAACTTCTCACACCATTTGTGAAGTCCTGCTAACTGCAAACAAACATATCTCTTCTAACTTTGCATTTAATCTCCACTGAAGACAGTGATTGAGCTTTGGGTGACTTTAGTGAGCTTTAAAGCAGAGCCCAAAGGGTTGAACACCTCTCTCCAACAACAGAAAGCTGGCTAAAAATCTAAATGCTGTGCACCATCAACCAGGAAATCCTCCCTCATCTACCAGTTCCTAAAACATAAAGAACAATTTGGCTGAATGAAACAGGGAAGACACTGAGGTCTAGCTCTTCTTTTATGACAGGCCCCCCTTCTGCATTTTGAGCTAAGTTAACAAACACAAAGTTATCCATATCCCATTTCTAGGAGCGCTCCTGTGCTCAAAACAGCCAAAGCTACTGACGGCACACATCCAAAATCCACCCAGGAGAGCAAAAGACAAGATTAGGCACAAGCATACCTGCAACACAAGTCAGACTGAGCCTGGTGCCTCCAGCCAGAGCTGCCATTCTGTATCAGGTGTGCTATGGTAATCAGGTTAATTAAGTCTCATTAGGGCTCTCAGGATCGTGACACCAAGAGCAGGAGGGCAGCTGCAAATTGTAAATGAAGACAGAGAGAATTGCCCACTTTGACCTTCTGATTCTCTCCCCCATCTCTCACTGCAGGGCAGTGGGTGGCTGTGTGGGGCTCAGCTGCCAGCTGAGGCTAAACCATGACAAAAGGTCACCTAGACCAACCTCCTGCTCCGAGCAGCACCACCATCAGTTCTAGACCAGGTCACCTGCAGCTTCATCCACCCAAACTGTGGGCATTTCAAAGGCTGGAGTTGCCCAACAGCTCTCCAGATGATTCATTTCACTGCTAAACTACCCACAGGGTGACTTTCATTATTTTTTCTCATGTCCATTCTGAACCTCAGTAATCTCACTGGGGACCTCACATGGGGATTTCTCTCCAATTTAATGTCTTTCCCTTTTCAGATAACTCCCAGCCTTATCCACTGAACTCCCACACAAACACATGCTGCCTTGCCCTTACATTTTCAAAGGTTTATATAGGACATACAGCTGTAAAGCTCCTGTTAAATATGACCTAATTTAGTTCCAAGTTTAGCATTGCCAGGACATTTTCAGAGATGGGAATTTCACGGGCTTGTGGCAGTGCAGCCGTGTGATTTTATGAAATAGCATTCAAGTGCAACATTTTCAGTAAGGCACTCCAGAGGAGGATATTTACAGGGGATCACTGTTTTCCAGGATTTCTAGGGTCCCAAAAGTTACCCAGCACCATTTGGCTGTTTCACACAGCCAAATGATTCTGTTTCTTGCCTGCCTGCATCACAGAATGCCCACGGAGCTGTCAGACACCTCAAGCATTATTTCAAAAGCATCACAGAGAGACCATGAAAAAGGTCAAGAGATCTGAGTCCCAGGAGCCCCAAGTGCAATGCCAGCCCTTCCAAGTATGAAAGACTCAAGCTGGGCAAATCCTGCCTCTACATTCTCAATAGAAGACAAAAAATCAAAGGCAGCCTGCAAACTGTGAGGCTCTAGCTGCCCTTGGTCACACTGTGCAGTTCCCTTTGAAGCCAGCAGGACCACAGGGGAAAACACTCCTGAGATGTTGCAGGGCATCTTGGAGCATGGCTTTGGAGGGGAAAAAAAGCCCCAAACCCTAAAATCCATGTTGGACTGTGCATTCTGACAGAAGAACAAAATGAATGGACATAAGGAGGCAGGAGATGCAGTGTAGGTGATGCTCAGCACAGCACTCTGGAAATTATGCTTGAAATATAATTTGGACATAATAAATGGAATTGTATAGAGGTGAAAAGAGCTCCTTAATCCCATCTGTGTAAACACCTGGATTTCAAAGGAGGGAAGCAAGAGAAATCAGAATGGAAAGGAACAGCCCAGAGAGTAATGACAAAATCGGATTCATCACTGACCAGGACATCAATGCTAAAGGAGAGCCACGCTTTTCAGAACAATCTGTCAAAATCAGACAATGAAAAACTGGATGAACCCTGTTAACTGACATGGCCAAGCTGCCTAAATCCTCTGCAGGGTTGCTCTGCATGGGGAAATAAATGAGAGAGTGGGCAGAGAGCCCCACTTTTCCAGGGGGCTACAGAAACAGCTTTACAGCCACATCACAAATGAAGTGCCCAGAAGTCAAGGAACTAATTTAAGCTACAGCTCCTCTGCAGACATAAGGTCCACGTCTACACAGTGCCTTAAATAACACACATTATGGATTCTCCAGCTGGCCCCATGTAGAGAAACACCACAGGGAGGGAGAGACCATGTCTCAAATTATTGCACTGATTTCTGGGATCATCTCTATTGCAAGCGTAGAAGGAACCTGGAACAATTCCACTCAAGTGTGACAAAAAGGACTTCAAGGGCTCTGTTCATGAAGAAATTATTTCTGCCCTGATTTCACTCCCCTTTTTGCTTTCAGAGATCCGCCCTGTCTCTCCCAGACAAAATGTTACATCGAGTTGAGGTAAAAAAGCCAAGGGGAGTGACAGACATCTGCCATGCACTTGGGAAGAACCAAGGAGAAGAGTGGGACATTAACTGTCACTACAGGGAAAAGAAAATGTAGGCTGTCATATTTTCCAGTTATTAAACCCTTTCTGAAGATGTTTGAATGGCAACAAGGATTGCTGAGGATTTTTGCCTCTCACATAAAACTCGCAACTCAAAGGTCCTGGTGCTCAAAGGACTGGATTTGTATCTTTCAGATGTATTAATCAAAAGTTACTCTGAGATAAGATTAAAATGCTCTCTAGAATGGACAAGAAGGAGTTCATTGGGCTGGGAATTTCTTTAGGCCTAATCACCATGCTGATGGGATTCCCATTACTAGAAACTTATGGTTACAATCCATGTAAGCCCTGAAAGGGATCAAAATATTAATCATTTTGTCTGGCTGAAAATTATCCAGCAAAGCCTTGTTCAGTCAAAAAAAAAAAAAAAGCTATAAAAATTGAGTCATCTTGTCTATAAAACACTGATGTTAAGAGAATCTGTAAAGACTCTGGAATTTCTGTCGAACCCCCCCACTCCAAGTGAGTCCTGTTCTCTCTACTTGACAAGTTCTGCTCTCTCCCCCACAGAAAGCAGAGAAAGATGGAGATTAACTAGAGATGTGGGAGGTGGTACCCTCTGGAAAAATTGAGTCTGTGCTGCAGCAGCTCCACACAACCCACTTTTTGGCAGGAAAACAGTTAGTTTCACAGGTAATGATTTAATAAATCAGGGAGTTCACTAGAGTGAAGCCTGCCAAGTGTGTGAACATTTTTTTCAGTTCCCTTTCACCCTCCAAAACCAAAAAGATTTGTCCATAGGCTAGGAGACAAAATAGGTTTTTGTTAGGGGATTTTTTTTTTCTTCTCTTTGGACAGCCAAATGTTTTCTTCTGCCAACAAGAGAAAAAGGATGTGTTGCTGAAAAATTATGGAGAAAAGAGAAAGCATCTACTTCAAATCATGTTTTTGCATGTTTGAAAAATCTTTCCAGCTAGATTTTTCTAGCTGAGGGATTTTTATATTATTGAAAATAACTAAAATGAGGAAAGTTCCTCTCTCTTCTATTTCAGCTGGTGGTTTGTGAAAACATCACTATTTTCAGAATATTAATGGGATATCCTTCAGGCCAAAGTTTCACATCTCTTCCATCTGACAAGCAGGGAAGTGAGCTCTGTTCTGTGACACTCTGGCTCTAGACTTCTTTATTTGCCTTGACTCTTACTCACCCCAAAATTTCTACAACTGACAAAACCCAACACCCCTCCTCCCACTCCTCAGGAAATCAAACTTCAGGTCTGAAGGTTCCCTAAACAAGAAGAATTTAAGCATGCTCTTTTCTCCCCCTGATTCTGCAGAAACTGCTAGTGCCAGATGAGGACCCCCAGCCTATAACTTTGTCCATGTTCTTTTTCATGGACAGTGATTGACTAGAATGGGGATATGAGTGATTTTTAACAGTGCATTCCAGTGCAGAGTTTGTCCTTTGTGCCTGGATTGTTACAGTGGCAGCATCTGTTTCACACTGCCATCAAATCACAGTGATGTTTCCACTCTCTCCTCAGGCTATGATGAATGCAATTTTCCAATGTTTGCCTGAATCCCACACAGCACTAATCAGCAATTACCAAAAGCAGCAAACACAAATAATTAAGGTATTTCCACAGCATGCAGGCGCAGTCTTCTCTGGGATGTGTGCCTCACACTGTCATGGTTAAAAATGTTATCTGTACCCCCCAGGAGAAACCCTGAGGAGAAGGGCAGCTTCATCTCCATGTCTTGACCCTAACTCAAACAAAACAGTGTGGATGAGGCATCCAAGTGATTTTCTGTTTTCAGAGGGAAAAGGGCCTTAAAAGTGACACCCTCTGTTCCATAATCATCCTTGTAAACATGGGGAAACCTAACCAGGGGATGGGATGTAACAGCATCAGTTTCCTTTAGTGTCTGACATCATTATAGATGTTATGGCAGATCAACCAGCACCCTTCATCCCCTCATTCCCAATTTCTCCCAAATACAGCCCAAACCCAAGAGGTTTCAATCTCCCTTGTATTGATTCTCAGCCACATCTCCCTGTCTGCTCCAGCCCGGGCTCCTTAGCCAGCCTCCATTTCTTTAATGCACTGCAGCCAGGGGCTCCTATCAAACTTTGACATGGGGGATTTATTTTTGCTAATGTGCAGTATTTCCTCCTGCTACAATTAGAGGGATACTAAATAAGCACGCTTACATATTCAAGTGTAATCTCAAATTCACAGGAATAATCAGTGGATCTGTGTGAGCATTCTGAATGGGTGGGAATGCCTGCTGAAAAGCCTACACACCCAGCTCCCCTCTCCTCTCTCCAGCTTATGTTTGCTGCTGAAACCACCCTTCCAGTTTGGAGCTGCTGTAAAATGGCAGAGCTCAGAGGAAATCAGTGGACCTACAGCAGTTCCTGTGACCCAAGATCTTTAAATCTTACCCCATTATAAATCAAGCAGGTTTGACTTGACCACTGGTCTACCAAAAGACCAGACCTGAGAACCTCTCTTCCCAGAATCTTATTTAATTTCCTGCTTTAATCTTTATGTGTGTAAATCTGCACAGAACTGACTCCATTCAAGTGAATTGAATAAACAGCAGCTCAAACAGGTGTCCTCCATGTGAATAATTCCTTAAGGGACAAGAAACATGAAAGATTTTACCTCCAGGTTCTGCATTTTGGTTCTTTCCTTGACCAAGGCCTTTTAACCAGAGAGAGAAAGAGAGAAAGAGGGAGAGAGGGAAAGAAAGAAGGAAAGAAAAAGAACCTTGTATTTATATATAGACATCAAGGGTATTTCTCATTTCTGTAACTACTCGTTTAACTTTTGAAAGACACTGATCACCACCCTTTAGGTTTTAAAGCAAACTCTATGTACCAGAAACCAGGCTGCACACAAGAATCTATCTATAAGGTAATTTAGGTGACCATCCATATAAATTCTCAAGGGTTTCTGTTCCTTCTGCAGCATCCAGTGCTAGAGGACAGACAACAGGGCTGCCAGTCACACCAGCCTGGGACAAACTCCAAGCTCCTCATCTGGCATGGAAGTGCAGGGATGGGGCTCCAAAAGCCTCTGTCTGGATCCACGGTTCCTCACAGTTCCTCCACTGCTCCACTTGTGATCACACAGATCACAGAGATGATCAAAGGACTGGGAATGTCTGCCATATACTCCAGGAGAGGCTGGGAGAGCTGGGACTCTTCCTGGAGAAGGGAAGAATCAGGAGGACCCCCCAAATGTGGATAAACCCCTGATGGGGCAGAGTGCAAAGAAGACAAAGCCAGACTCTTGTCAGTAGTACCCAGTGACAGGCCAAGAGTCAATGGGCACAAACTGAACAACAAGGAATTCCACAGAAACATCAGAAAAACACTGGTTTTGAGTCTGAAGGTGACTGAACAGTGGATCACATTTCTCAGAGAGGTTGTGAAATCTCCATCCTTGGAGCTACTCAAAACATGACTGCACATTTGCAGCTGGCTCCAGGAGACCCTGCTTGGGGCACAGAGGTTGGACTAGAAATCACCAGAGATTTCCTCCACACTCAGCATTTCTGTGATTCTGTGCTACTGCTGAGGAAAAAAACAACAACAAAAAAAAAAAAAAAAAAGAAAAAAAACAAACAACAATCTTCAATACCTGGCCCAACACAAAAAAAACATCACCTGACAACTGCAGTTATTGGTTAAAGAGTGCAAAGATGAAGCATTTATAGATACCATCCATTCTGAAATTGGGAACACAAGGAATGATGAGGGAAAGGGTGGGGAGGGAGGCAAGGGGACAGGAGGGCAAGGACCAGGATGCCCAGCACTTTAACTGCTCTTTAAACCGTAACACATCTTCACTCTCCTAAGAAGACCCAAGTGACTCCAAGAGCCACAGACCAAGCTGTCCATGTGGCCCAGGGCTGCAGGATGAGTACCATATTCCTTGGAGAGCTATGGAGAAGGGAAGCACTGGGAGAGGTCTCCAACTTACCCCTCGTGGTGGTTCTGCTCCAAAGGCCAAAGTTCAGGCAACCACACAGACCCCAAAGAACTCCTGTGTGTCCTGAAGTCCAGAACACCAGGAATTCTCTCTACCTCTATGCCCAGGGACTTTGAAGAGTCAGGTAGTCATGGAGGCAGTGTTGGTACTCAGATTTTCTCAGGGCAAATTGTCATGTGTGTTGGACAGCGAATTTGTAGATGTGGATTTTTTTTTTTTTTGCATAGTATTTATCCTGCTTGGTAGGCTGGAAGGTGCTCACAGCATCAATGGATTCTAATGTCCCTTCACCATATTTATGAGCAGAGAGACATTCACCTGAGAGACATTTCCTAGCAGATCCATAAATTTGCTGCTTCTACTGAGCTTCACATGATGTGACTCAATAGAATCCCTAAAAGAAAGAGTGCAGCAAAGGGTGAATCAGTCTTCTCTTCATGCAATGAAAAGTATTGGCTGGAGAAGTTCAAACAAATGGAAATAGCAAGACCTTCTTATGTCTCAGCTTCCCCATCAGTCATAATCTCATCTTCCACAGAGATGCTGCTCACACAGGTTGTAAATAAAATGAGTCAGAGGGCTTTTCTCCCATTTATCCACAAAACACCTGCCTCACTCCAGATGGTACTGAATAGAAATAATCAGAGGTCTTTGTTTTAAACACTAATCACCAAGATTATATTAAAAAAAAAAAAGCTTGGTTTTACTCATGTTTTTAGTGTAGCCACTACAGTGTAGTGTAGGGCTCCATTCAACTTGGTGCTTTACACCAGCAGTTCCTGTCTTTGATTGGGTGAATGGGAATTTCATCTGGACTAAGCACAGAACATCATTCAAGCACCAGCATCTACTGCCTTCCCACATGTCATTGTTAATGTAATTCCTGCTCAGTAACATATTAAGAGGTGCTGAACTCCACGGGAATTTAGGGCACTTGGAAAGATCAGCTCGGAAATGCGCGGGGACTCACAGACAAATGCCCTCAATTGCTCCCTGCTGCCATAAGCGGCTTTTGTACTACAATTTCAGGGCTCTTTCATGCTCATTCACTTCACACTGATAATCTCACAGGGCCCCTGGCTTCCCCAGGACCCAGCCCATTTCAACCAGCTGAGCTTCTAAGTGTCCTTAGTCTCCTTTCCTGCTACAGAGACATTCTGTAGGGGCTTCATTCCCTCCCATGGCACCATCCTGTAAGGAGTGTTAGGACCAGGGGGAATGGCTTCACACGGACAGAAAGCAGGGTTATATTGTATATCAGGAAGAAATTCTTCCCTGTGAGGATGCTGAGGCCCTGGCAGAGGTTTCCCAGAGCAGCTGTGGCTGCCCCATCCCTGGCAGTGTCCAAGAGCAGTTTGGATGGGTTTTGGAGGAACCTGGGATAGTGGAAGGCGTCCCTGCCCATGGCAGGGGGTTGATCTTTAAGGTCCCTTCCAACCCAGACCTTTCTATGGTTCCGTGATCCTCCCCCATCCTGAAACAAACAAACAAAAATCCCCTGGGATGTGTTTAATAATTCTCAGTGTTGCATCCTACCAGCCACAATGCTCTGAAAAGATCCAGCTGTTTTAATTGCTTTGTCATCATCACTGCTCATCAGTGTTTCACCATGGAGAGTAAGAAGTCCTCAAGCTGGGTGTAAGTTTTGGTTCACACTTAAGTTGAGGAGACTCACCTCCAAAGTGCACATGGATTATGTTTGTAGAAAAGAAGATATTCTGGTTTGTGTTTTTAATCATGTTCTGCACAAAGGGAGATACACCACCAGACTTAAAGTATCACAGCAGAGATTTACTGTGAGAGAAATAAAGACTTCATTCCCCTACACTTCCAGATAATATTTATCTGCAGGAGGTTTTAGGTTCTCTTGTAAAATCAAATAAAGCCTGGAGCATATTTAACCTACACTACAGCAAATCATATTTTCTGATATTTTCTATAGTAGCTTTATCACAGGAGTGTTGTAAAATTCTGGAGAAGAGTAGGAATTAAAAAGTTTGCTTGCTCTGTAGATGTCTCCATGAAAGCTGACCTTTTCCATGTATCTTAAATAGTGTAAAATTAATTCTCCATCTTTCACTCATGTTTTTCATAAACTATTCCATATTAAGTTCAAATCTATGCACAGGAAAATTGAAGAATTTAAGTCTTCACTAAAACAGCAAAATGGGAAAAATAAAGGATGCTCATGTCTTTATTTGCCTTAAGTATTTTTATCTTAAAGTGTAGACTCTGTGATCACAGAATACTGTCCAGAGTCACAGAACACCAACAGATGAAAATATATTTGGTGTCACTTTAACACATCTCTCCTTTAAAAGAGGTGAGTTTTTCCCATATATTGTACTACAGTGCAAACTGATGGCTAAGATTCTTTCCTTCTGGTCAAGCTGAAACTCTTATTTATGTAAAACTTTATCAGATGTGAGTAGGAAAGGAAGACCCTGAGCTGGTTAGCTCAGAAGAAATGAGTTATGTTGACTTGCACCAGGGCATTTTTCATTTTGGCATAGAGCAACGAGCTGCACAAATTCAGCCAGTGAAATCTCTGTTCCCACGTTCTTCACATTCATTTTGGTACCCAAGTCACAGGAGTAAGAACTGAATAAGTATTACCAAAAGGAGACACAGAAATCATAGGACCAACACTCTCTCTCTGCTATCTGTCTGCCAGTCCCAAATGTTCCAGCCCCTGTGGGGTTGTGTGGACACACTGATCTGTTCTGGGCTGTTCTCTGCCTTGGGGGATTTCAGCAGCCTTTGGAAGGTGTCACAAACGGGGGAGATCATGGACACCTGCACATCCCAGTCCTGTCAGACAGGATGAAGGCTTTGAATATTCATTAGCCACAGTGGCTCTATTCCCTGCTGTGATACCCAGCTTCCATTTGCTACCTTTAATTAATAATTGAAGGTATTGACTCCCAGTGTTTCCGACTGCTGTTCAGGATCCTCGATAAAGAGATTGATAGCTTGGATTAACACAGCACAGCCTGAACATTCCCAGACCCTTGACTGGTCTAAGGGACTGACACAAAACCTCCCTTCCCATTTCTGAAACTCCTGAGACAGAACATGGTTTCTCTCCGACACTGAAATGCTACCAAAGCATGAGAGCAGCACATGAAATATTCACAGGGCAAACAGACACAGAGCCAAAGCAGATTAGAGCAGAACTCCAGGCCTGCCCAGACCCCAGGAAGGCTCCACAGTTTGCACTGACACCGAGATCTCATTGCATTTCTCATCCCAAGTGCCAACAAAGTGCCAGCATTACCCCAGGAGGACCAAAGCAGTGGGTTTAAAATCTCCACACCAAAGATAAAGACTTGCTGGAGACTCAGCAAAAGCTTCACACAAACTCTGTGTTTTTGACAGACTGGCCAGAGGATAAGAAAAGGCAGTGGTCAGGTTCATGCCACTTTTATGTCTCAAACATGGGGGGGATCAATAAAAACATAAAGGAAAAAAAAAAAGTGCAAAATGTTAAGAGCCAAAATGCCAGAAGCCAATGTGGCATGAGGTCCACAGGAAGACATTGACCCTAATAAATCATTAATCATCATTTATTACACAAATTTGTTCAAGACAAGAAAGTTTGTGTCAGAGCAGTATTTTCCTCACAGGCAAAAAGATTTCCTATTTGATGTTTGGAGCCTTAAAATTAATCCATCCTTTTGTTGAACTAAACCAACCACCTATGGTGACTTTGGGGTCTCAGAGGGCACCACTGAGTTCCAGCTGCATCCCTACACTCCAGTGACCAGTTGTGGATGTAACCTTAGAAGTGCACAGCCCTCTAAATATCACCTAGTCACTACACAAACCCTGCACTACTCACCCTCTGCAGGACTTAAATATTAAATACCACAAGAGTTTAAAGACTCATTTGCAGTCAATATTCTTCTCTTGCAATTCAAGCCATTTCTTTATCATCTAAATTATCATAACGAAGGTATGTACCCCAAGTAGCAAGATCATTTTTAATTTCTCCTTCTAACTTCCCAAATTCCATCAATTTTTTTTTTAATTGCAGCTGAAACAACCAAACTTAATGATTCTAATTGAAGCTGCAGGTGTCAGGGCAGAGGGAATTAAGAATATCCATGAGGATTTCAGGAACATTTACAAGTGATTTATTTTCATTAAAAGCCACAACAACAGCCAAAGTCCAGCAAATCGGGTTTGTTTGGCTAAATAGAAAAGCCACCAAAGGAAAGTTATATCCCTGAAAGATGGAATTGGCTTGTTTGGGACTGAAGATGAATACTGGAACACAATGAAAACAAACCAGAAGACTCAAAGAAGAAGGCAAAAATACATCTAAACACCTACCATTGCCTGAGTGACTCCACTTGAAGGCAGGACTCTGTTGCCAGTCTCAGCTCCCACCATCAATCCAGAATGTGTCATGACCCAGCTGCCACAGGAAACTAAAGAATCCTTCATTCAGAGCTTAGTGAAGAATTCTGCATGCAGATTTGTGTTCAGAATGGCCAAACAGCAAACATTCAACAAATAAAAAAAAATTTTTTTTTTGTCCCCAACCTGAAAAAAAAATTAAAAACTATTGTGTATTCTCAGTATTCGTGACAAAAGAGCTGGAGGATCCATCTGGGTATCAGCCTAGGAGCTGTGGGACTCTAAATGCCACTTTTACTGCACTCAGCAAAATTCTTATGTGGACTGAAAACAGGTGAGGGAGCATGAAAAGTCTGACCCATGAAAATTGCCTGTCCTTGACCTGTCCTCCTCCTTAGGACCAACCAGTGCTTTTTCTGCAACTCTCCCTGTCACAGAGACAACTGCAGTCTCCCCTGCTCCAGAGCCAAATGTGCTACTGCTCCTACCTAGTGAGAGGAGGTCACCAAATATACCATCTGCAATTACAGCTTCTTCTGCTAGCTGTAAAATGTTTCTATTCAAGAGTTGCAATTGTCTTCTCATTGGAATAAAATGTGAGGTATTTTAGGAAGCTCTTAGAGGAGCTGAGTGGATTGAAGCATTGTTGTGCTAATTAAAGCTTCTTTGAGTTTCCAATTCTTAATCTAACGCTCTGTGAAGTGAGCATTTTTATAGCAAGGCCAGCCATGGGAAAGAATGCAACTCCAAAAGTACCCAGCCTTGAGCACAGAATGTTTCTCATCTTCTTTCCTCTGCAGACTGAGAAAGAGCACGAAACTGTGGTGTTTCTGCAGCCTTCTGAGGGGAAAAGAAACAGCCCAGGTTACTCCTGTGGGCTCTGGGTTACTTCAAGAGCCTGTGTGTGGCTGTGGCAGGCCAGAGCAGCTGCTCTGAATCAGATGTCTGATCTGCTCTGGCAGTCAGACCATCTCACTTAAACTGCCAGCCCTGCAGGCACCTGCTCCAGATGCTGCAGAGGATGGCATGGGCAGCCCCCCAACGCTGGAAAAGGGTGCACCCATCACAAAAAGTCTGCTTGTGCTTCTTGCACAGCTAAAAGTCGTTTTAAGGCTTGGAGGAATTTTAGGATTCTTATTCATCGAAGAATAAAGACCTGGTTTCTGTATGGCAAGAGAGTGTATATTCACACCTGAGATCCACAGGATTCCATAAAGAAGTTGTTTGGTAGCCATTAATCAAACAGCACACTAAAACTGACCAACTTCCAAGATTAGATTACTTGCTAGATAAATCAAATTTATGTTGAAATCAACAATATTATACAAAGAAGGTAACAGGAAAACAGCACCTTGTTACTGAAAGGACTCAGTCCCTCTCTCTACTGAAAATCTGCTGAATTATTGCTCCTCTTAGAACACACTTGCCAGAGCAGCTGAAGAAGAAAGGAGCTTATTCCATGGATCCTCATGTCTGTTACCTAAGCTATACCTTCAAAGACACATTTTTTTCCTCAGTGTAGGATGCTTTAGAGATAACCTATATAGGAGGTGACTTCGTGTAACCAAAGGGAGAACTTAACATACAAGTTTCTTGTAAATTATAAAGTATAAAATACAACATGGGTGGATTTGCATTTTGGGGTAAAAAAATCCCACACATTTACTTTTGAGATTAAGTAAGGAATTAACACAGAGATTCAACTAACCCAGTACACAGTGTTGGTTGATTGGTTTTTTGTTTTGGTGGTTTTTTGGTTTTTTTTATGGAGTGATTTTAGAGGGCAAAATCATGTCCTAGTACCTGGTCCTGAATGCACAAAGTTTCAACAGGAAATAACAGAAGCATTTCTAAGAGCAAATGGGAGAAGATTGCTGCTGCAGAGATGATAAACAAGGGTTTTTTTTTTTTTTTTTTTTTGGGTTGGGTTTTTCTAAACACAAAAAAGAGAAAAGAAAGAAGCAACGAGACTTTAGACACACCCAGAGCCAGCAAAACTCAATGACGGTGATCACCTCTTTGACCAGCACAAAGCAGCCAACAAGAAACACACATTCTGGACCAGACCCATTTAAGATCACTGCAAATCCTTACTGACAACTCAACCAAACAATTTCAGACAGTTTGCAAGTGATATTCAATCAACTGACTCAAAGCTATCGAGGGTTTCATCGACAAAAGCTTTTCTCGACCAAGAAGGCAAAACAAGCCAGGCAATAAAATCACAGGACATGCCACACCAAATGTTCTGCCTCGTGTAAGGTCAGGATATTTTTACCTCATTTCATCAACGTGTGATCAGCGCTTTGTGTGCAGCCCACTGTGGGAAACTCCTCCTACCTCCTGAAAAACCTCTGCATCTCTACATGGACTCCCAACACACAACAGCTTTGGCACAAAATAACGAGCATTTATGTCATTGCCTCCTTTGTGAACAACACAACACTGGGACACAGCACACGTGGCTCTCCCGGAGCGCTCTGCGTGAGACACGCCTTGATAAAGCAATTTTCCACAGAAAACATCAACTCACTTGGATTTGCTGACATCCAACCCAACCCAAAGGCCATGCTCGGTCACACAGTGGTTTGAAACCTGGTTACAAGTCTGCAGTCAGGTGATAATGTTAATTAATACCCACAAACCTTCAGAGGGTGCAGGCAGTGCTCATGGCCAGTAGGTTTAACCTGATTTTGAGTTTTGGTGAGGCTGAGTGATGTCTCAGAAGTGAGGGCAGCACAATTTGGCCCCAGAACATTATTCAGGGCTAGGTCCAAAGCCTGCAGAAGCCAAACCTTTGGATTAATTGCCCTGTAAAGCTTGAGTTGACAATTACAAGCTTCTCCAAGCCCACGGCCACATTTCCCACTCACTACATTGCCATTTCTTATACCACTTAGTAGGAAAACTGTCAATAAAGCAACCATTCATTTCAGACAGAACTGGCCAATAGTGACAGCAGAGAAACCAGACTCCAGAAAATAACCAGACAGAATAAACCTGGGTAAGATTCTTAAAAATTATCTTTAATTGATGCCAAGTATGAACAGATGAACGAGTACAGAAGCAGGTAAAACTGCATAGATGAAAACTATACATTTCAAATTGTTCAAGAACTCATAACATCAGATGTTCTAAAAATGGTAGGTCAAACAATCTCACTATTTGGAAGTAAAATGAGCTGTAAAGTGACAATGAAGTACATACTTGACCCAAAGTATAAGCGATTGGTAAATGGTGGAAATAAGTACAGCTGTGTCAGCTTAAATGGTTTGTTGCCCTGATGGTGCACTTTCATATGGAGACTATTCAGTTTATATATTTCACATCGGCAATATTTGATCTTTAAAGTCAGAGGTATGTCTGAGAGGCCATTTACAGTTCTATTGACAGCTGTTATTTATTCATTTCAAACCAACATACTGCAAAAAAAACCAATGTTTTACATGTAAAGGAAAGGAAAAAAAATATTTCATCATAGCAGGTAATAGGTAAGGGTTTGCTGAATTTAGTCATAAAAATATCATTTTTACTTTTGTACAAAAGTAAAATATACATTTGATCCCAATTACATTATAGAAATGTCACTGAAACAATAACATGGATCAAAGACTGATGCACCTAAAGGAACTGAATGCAGCGTCTTCATTTTATTATAGAAACTAGAAATGGAAGATGATTTTTTTAATATATAACTTGTAGTGACATTTGCTAGAGCCTGTGAACAGGTGAAATATACAGAATTACACAGATATTAACAGAAACCTTGAGACAAATTTCAGTTAAGACCTCAGTCTCATTTTATTTTTTGAAAATATCAAAGCATGCTATGCCTTGACAGCATAAATGGTTGACCTCACCGGTGACAAGTTCACCTGTACTGAGTGAAACTGTAGAACACCCTGAAGTTTCTTTTTTTTTTTTTTTTTTTTTTTTTTTTGCAGATACAAATACTGACACCTTTAAGAATACTTGATAAGCATTTCAGGAAAAAGAAATTTCCTACACCTGATTAAGTAAAGCCAGAAAACAGAAAAAGAAACTCAGCCTGAATTAAGTCCAACCAAAACTGAAGTGTAGGTCCCTGGTTAAAGCATCTCAGAAAAGGAGCCTGTTCCAGACTTGCAGGAGGCAGGTCTGGGACAAACTTGCCCTGCTGTGCAATTGCAAGGACAGCTTTCCAGTTCTGTCCAGCTCTGCAGCTTCCCAGGCTAAATCACACCTTGGAGCTGACTCTGCATCCCTGGGAGTCTGAAATTACTCTGAGGATCACTGGCATCAGGCTGCTGGAAGCCTACAGGATCAGATCATTCCTGGAAAAGCTGCAGTACCTCCCTCTTCTTCAGGTTAGGGGAAAAGATTAATCCAGAATGGCACCCCTCAAGCAATAGTTATCAAGGTAGTATTTGGAAAGGAATACATTCTCTCTGTGTATTGCATATGTATGCAGAAGATTTTGTTCTAAAATATGACTTTCCACCTTTTTTTAATAAATTTCAGATGTTCCTGACCTAGTGTTGGTTGTGTTTTGTTTAATAAATGCACATATAAGAAACTGCACTGTTCAAGTGTGGACTGTGGAAAAGTGAAACTCGCCCTCAGCTCCTTAAAATCAGCAGGTTTTGAGGTTAGATTTGGCCTGCAGCTCTCTTACAGTAGAAACTAACTTCCTGTACTTCTGCCTAATGAAAACAATTGTCCCTTGGTATAGAAAAAAACCCTGTCAATACAAGTTGCCACTGCTCCTGTTGCCAGTTTGGGCAGCTGCAGCTGCTAAGGGTCTGATCTCTTGAAATCTCTGCGTGGGCAAAAACCACTGCTGCAAACAAGAGGACTTTGCTTGAATTGTGTCCTGTCTCCAGTGCTTCGTTCTGTCTCACACGTGCTTGCCTGTGTGACTATCAGTACATCAGGCTAGCACCTGTGCAGTTTTGTACAGTGGAAATTCATTTCCCTGAGCTGCAATTGTTTTCGGCTTCCCCAAAGGCAGCAGGGTGGATTATCCTCACAGAGGTGTAAACCAGGAACAAAGGGAGGGACTCACCAGAACTGACACCAGGATCAAGTGTTAGTTTTCCCCCTCAGTAAGCCAGGCTGTGAATCTGCAGCACTCGTGTACCAAGAGTTTTGGTGCACGTGGGCACCCCCTGCACAATGGGGTCACTTCCAGTCATCTAATGATTACTACAGGCTTCTCTGTCTGAATGGGCTTGTGAGGCAGATGAGGTAAACTGCATTAAGCCCCATTGTGTTCGGAATTAAAGCAGCCTTAATTCAATTCAGGTTACTTCCCTTTCAAAAAGAATGACTCCAAATCAGATTAAGGTTGCTTTAATACTGCAACAGAATGTCCATGCTGGGCTTTAAGGCAGTTTAACAAATCTACTTTAAATGCACACCTTTCATTAATTTGGATTAGCTTTCCTGAAGTCCTCGGTGGAGATGAGGCTTAGGACACCCCATGCAGGGAACCTGCACGGGTTTGCTAGGATGCTGTGAACTCACAGCCTGGCTAACTGCACCCCAATTTCCTTAAGAAGGTGACTAAATCCAGTTCATGGCTCCAGTGCTGGAGCTGCCACACAAAGGGTTTGAGCTGTCTGCAGTCTTGCAGCAAGCCCTTGGTTGTGTGGAGGAACAGGGCATGGAGTCCTTCATTTTCACTCTCACCCTTGCTGCTCTGCCTCTCCCTAGTGCTCTAGAGCTAAGTATGGTAGAACCAGATGGAGAATTCTGGCAGGGATACCACCCTATGGGATTCCTGCCCGCTGACTCCCTGCTCCATTCCTGCCTCTGCACTGCAGTGCACTGCTGCCTTGCCCTTGCCAGGTAAATTCCCTCACCCCGAATGGATGAAGGAAAAGCTGCACAGGACCACTCAAGAAGCACAGAGAGGCAGCACAGAGTAGTGGGGTTGGTGGTGAGGGCGTGGGGAATGGCTCCTTCTGCTGGAAAGCTTTCTTCCCCTCACCAAACTGTCACATCCATTGGGTTCCCTGTCCAGCATAACATGGGCATCACTTCCAGGGGGTCCCTACCAAAGGAATTCTCTCGACTCTCAGAGAAGCACTACACTGGCCATCAGCTCATTTCCAGTCCTTTTCCAGTTACACAGAAAACCCCTTAGAGTCCACATGTGGCAAAAAGAAAGATAAGGGCCAAAAGAAAAAAAAAAGATATATAAAAAGAAAAGAAAGAAAGAAAGAAATTAAAAAGGATGCTTGCTGATAAGAACAGGCAGTTTGTTAAGTGCACCTTCAGGCCTACAAAGACATTTCAGCACTCCTGTGTGAAGGGACTAAGAACCTCGGTTTTGTTATTTTTTTTTTTTGTATGTCAAACTTGTCAAAAACACATGCCTATGCTACATGAGGTTAATTCCTGTACTCCATATGAATTGAGATCCTTTGCAGTGAGCTATAAATGTACAAAGCAACATTCAGGCTCCCCAAACCATGAGTTCTTATGATCTGTCCCGGTCTCTTGAGAAAGAATTGCTGCATGCAGCACTTTTCTCTGTGCATAAGCAGAATGATCATCACTCTGCACATTAAATTAAGGTGTGCACACCCAGCTGGGGCAGAAGGTACCCAAGTGAGGCCTCATCTCCCAAATGCATCCTTCTGACCATCGGTCCCATAGCACTGAATTGATTATTGCTGTTTAGTTTAGTCAGATGGTGGTTTCATAAGCTGAGTGCAGCATTCATGTCCATTTTGACATCAGAAGTCATATCCTGTGATTCAAGAGTTTGGGAAGATCAGGACCACTGGAATTTAATGGGGAGAGAGGTGTACAAAGGGCAAGGGCGTGAGCAGGGGACAGGAAAGAAGCTTTACAACATCTACCTAGAGGATGTAATGCCCTGTTTTATCTGATGCTTTGCACTTGCAGGAATTGGAGCTCCCTCAGTTCTTGATCTTTCTCATCACTAAGATTCACAGAAGTCACACAGTGAGAAATAAAGTCAAGTCTTTCTGGAAACCTAGCAGGTCAAGCTTGTGCGTAACTGCAGAGTTAGGGTTGGTTGTTAACTCTAAGTGCTTTGAATTTATTTTATATATACATGTGCCTGCATACGTATGTGACACACACAGGAGCAGACATACATATATATATATATTTATACACATATATACATATATCAGAAAGATAGGGGAGGAAAGGATCTGTACAGCGTGGAAGGAGATGTGTTCAACAGCAGTTGGCCACATGCTAAGTGCAGAATGAAGATCCTCAACTTTGTCCATTTGAAAAATTGAGATTAGTGCCTACGCTCGTTCAGATCAAAGGTCATCATCTTCCAGGGCCTAGCAGTCAAGGCTGGCATGTTGCAGAAGATACCTTCTCCTAGCATTGCTTCCCTCACCAGGAAACTATGGAAGTACAGTAAGATCAGGGACCAGGAAGAAGAACACGGCTCAAAGGCTGTGATGGGATGGATGTAAGATCTGAAAAAGGATAGAGCAGACAGGGATGAGAGGGCCCTGCAAAGCCTTTTCCCATCCACCTGCTGGGAAAGCTAAGGGAAAGAAGAGCACAGGCCTCCTCTGGTTGCCTGACTGGGTGATGCTTGGGTTCCTGTTCCTCCTGCACCTTGCCCTGCAGGGCCAAGCTGCCAAAGAGCCACCTCAGGGAAAGGATGGGCAGATACAGTGATGGGAGTAATGCCTCTATGATGGCAGTAATGCCTTTAAACCCGGGGAAACCTGAAGCCTTGCATGCACACAACTAGGAGTTATTTGGCAGAAGCCAATGCAGGACCCTGCAGCATCAGACTGGCTGGGGAAAGAAAGTATTCCGTGGGCACTGATGGTCTCTGCCCGCCTCTTCTGCATCCCTCTCACTCCCACTTGATCTTTGTATCCCTGAACCTTTCCATGCTGTGCCAGTAGACAGCACAGGACACTCCTGACACACCAGACTGACTCCTTGTCCCTTCCCTCGGTGTCTCTGATCCACTCAGTTGCTGGAGGCACTTTCAGCAGTTTTGGAGGGTGTAAGATAAAGGCACTGCGCAACTCTCTCAGTCAATCTGCTGGGTGTCTTCAGTGAGTTTTGGGGGGGGATACAAAAAAGTCTCAACTGATGACTGCAAAAGAAACCAGCTGCTGCAATTCGGATGCATATAATAGATAAGTTTCATTTACATTCTGAAAATGCACCAAAAAGCATGCATCTGCACCTTTCATCTATAGAGGATACTAGGTTTTTAGGTGTTGCTATACATAACTTGACTTCTTAATTCTCCATATAGCTTTCCCTTTAAGGGATGGGATATGTTCCTTTCTGACAAAGCCTGGACAAAAGCCAACACATTTTCCTGAGCAATGCAGGAAAACAATCAGGTTTCTCTAATCTGTTCATTCAGGCCCTCAGTCTATCAAGCGCATTTTTTTTTTGTTTTTATTGTTATCATTATTGTTGTTATTATCATCATTATTATTATTATTATCATTGAATTCATGCACTAATTAATTCAAGTTACACTTTAATCAAATAGGCCATAATGCTGAATATTTGAACATGCTTTGATCTCCAAAAGTTATTGTTCCCATTTGACTAACATACGCACTTAAATACAGTACTTTAAATTACTAGTCAACGATTTAATAAATTAAGGAGTGCACTTCTGGTGAATGCAAATCAAAAAAGAAACAGAAAAGAAACTAAAAAAGAGAGGAGAAAGGACTTATTTTTAGAAGATTCAGTTCAAACGAAATCTTATTCGCTATTGTCTGAGGTAACGTTTCAAGCATGCGATCATAAAATAAATAGTATCAAATTCAAACATGCTTATATTAAACTCCATTGTGCTATCTTGCAACAGAGGGGCTTAAAGTTTTGTATCCAGTTCCAAACGGGGAGGGGGAGAAAAGTGTGTTTCTATCATCTGCATGTGAGAGAACTTAGCAGCATTGCAGATGTTTTGTCTTCAGTTTTGTTTGTTATTTTCCTTTTAGGATATTTCTTCTACGGACAGCAAAAGAGACCAGGCTTAAGTAGGTTATTTAATAAGGTGCTGTGTGGATCTGTAGGTTGGAAGGATGGAATCTTTCACAGAGGGGGCAGAAGGAAAATTTGCACTCCTTCATAAACACCGTGGCAAATGCTTGCCGCAGGTTTTGGCTGATATTTTTTTACTATTATTGTCTGATGCACTTTCTTGCAACTGTGTAGTTTTGCAGAATATTTTTACTGGAATCCATGCATATGCTTAATAGCTGTACAAACTGTCTTGCTTAGTTTAAGTAAGCTTTATCCAAAAAAAAAAAAAAAAAGAAAAGAAAAAGAAAAAAAAAAGAGGAGCTAGGAGAGGAAAAGTTTAGGTCTAGCATCATAATGGCTTAAAAATAAACTAGTTCAAATGGTTATCATTTGCCAGATGGAAAATGGTTTTTTGAAAATAAACAAAATTTTATCTCTCATGGATCCTGGAAGCTTCTTTATCGCAGAGCAAAGATTTGCAATGCAACAATGCATTTACGAGGTAAATAAAGCATTCAAAGACTATCAGTAAAGCATCTACAAAGTGTGACTGTGTCACTAAAGTCTTCAAGCTGTGAGTGGGGATTTTGTTTTGGGTTTTTCTGTTTGTTTGTTTACACATCAGTCAGCAGCTTGCTTTTATTAACGCAGTTTTGGTTGGCTACAGTGCAGTTGCCAGTTCTGAGATTAGCCTCTCTAAAATTGTCTATGCTATTATTCATATCCTCTTCGATTTCCATGTACTCAGATTTGCTGATTGTGGAGGAGCTGCGGCGACTGAGATCACTGTCAGATGCTAAATTAGGGGAGCTAACGTGAAGTAACTGAGCCTGTTCTTCCCCTTCTGTTTCTCGGTGGTAGAAGTAGTTGAAGTTGGACACGATGACAGGTACAGGCAGGGCAATTGTCAGCACACCAGCGATGGCACACAAGGAGCCTACGATTTTGCCTCCAATTGTCACAGGGTACATGTCACCATAGCCCACAGTGGTCATGGATACCACCGCCCACCAGAAAGCATCAGGGATACTTGTGAAATGAGACTCAGGTTCTTCAGCCTCAGCAAAATATACCGCACTAGAGAACAAAATCACCCCAATGAAGAGGAAGAAGATAAGTAAACCTAGCTCTCTCATACTTGCTTTGAGGGTCTGTCCCAAAATCTGGAGGCCCTTAGAGTGCCGGGAGAGTTTGAAGATTCGAAAGACTCTTACCAGTCTGATGACTCTCAGGATGGCCAAGGAGGTGGCCTGCTCTCCTTTCTGAGTCCCCTCCCGCTCGGCCATCTCGGTGCCCAGGGTGATGAAGTAAGGGATGATGGCCACAATGTCAATGAAGTTCATTATGTTCTTGAAGAAATCAGTCTTGCTAGGGCAAGCAAAGAAGCGCACCACCAGCTCAAAGGAGAACCAGATGATGCACAGGGTCTCCACAACAAAGAAGGGATCAGTGAAGATGTTGGATTTGTAGACCTGGGTGGTGTTGTCAGTGCGGTGCACTGTGTACTCCTTGTCCTCCTTCAGCTCAGGTAATGTCTCTAGGCAGAAGATCACGATGGAGATGAGGATCACCATGACAGAGACTATGGCAATAACCCTTGCCGGCCCAGAGCTCTCTGGGTACTCAAAGAGGAGCCACACTTGGCGCTGGTACTCCCCCTCCGGCAAGGGTCTCTCCTCATCTTTAATGAATCCTTCATCTTCCCGGAACTTCTCCATGGCCTCCTCGCCCAGCTCATAAAATTTGATCTCCTCAGAGAACATGTCCAGGGGGACGTTGACGGGCCGGCGCAGCCGCCCCCCGGACTGGTAATAGTAGAGGATGGCGTCGAAGCTGGGCCGGTTGCGGTCGAAGAAGTACTCGTTGCGGAGCGGGTCGAAGTAGCGCATGCGCTTCTTGGGGTTGCCCAGCAGCGTGTTGGGGAACTGGGCTAAAGTCTTGAGCTGCGTCTCGAAGCGCAGCCCCGCAATGTTTATCACCACGCGCTCACAGCACTCGTGGTCGTCGTGGGCAGCGGGCTGGTAGCTATCCTGGGGGTGGCCAGGTAGCGCAGAAGTCTCGTCCATGTTCTCTCCAGCCATCACGGTCATGGTGGCACAGAGGAAAGGGGACCAAGGGGTAGGGGAGAAGTGAGGGAAAGGGAGGAGGAGGAGGAGGAGGATGGAGGAGCACAGGGAGACCCAGGGCGGTTCAAGGGTGAGGGGGTCGAGGTGGGATGGGGAGCTTGAGGAAGGGGTGGAAGTGGAGCCTAAGGGATGGAAATACCCAAAAGGGGAAACAAGAGGCGGGATGAAGGGAGAGGCATCAGGGATGATGGGAGGGTAAAGAAAGAGGGAAGAAGTACCTTTAGGGGGGGCAGAGGGCAGGTAAGGTGAGGGGTCCTGTCCCCCACACCGGGAGGCTGAAGGTCTATGGAGTACACCCCCAGGCTGGGGTTCCCCTCCCCAGCCGTCTCCTTTAGCCTTTAACTCGATCCGTCCGCTTTTCTCGCCGGCTCGACCATCGCCGCAGCTGCTGCCACGAAGCTACCACACACACACACACACACACACACATGCACATACACATAAAATAAATAAATAAATATAGAAATAAATATATAAATCACGGGCTGGCTGGGAGGCGAGTCCTTGCAATGCCAACTCAGCAAATTTCCATCACCTGCCTCTTCCTTCCCCCCTCCCACCACCACCACCACTGCCCTGGTCCTCTCCTCTTTTGTGCTGGGGAGGGAGGGAGGGATGGAAATACTCTGCTTTGAAGGCTTAAACCTCACTTGCAGGATGGGGGCTGCCAGGGAGGAGAGAAACAGAATAAATCAGCCCCCGAGCCCCTCCACATACACACACACACTCAGGCGCAATGGATTGGCTTTCACACCAGCAGGAACATCCCGTTCTGCCCACTACGGCAGCACATGCGGAGTTCTACGCGTTCCTACACATCCCCGGACATGCACCAAGGCCTCCAAGGCAGGAAGGTGGCCCGAACTCATCGGGAGGGTTTCCCGGGAAACTTCAGCGGGGTCAGCTCCTGCAAGGAGTCTCCCGAGCACCGCGCTCCCCGCTGTGGAGACTTAGCTGAGCACTGACAACTTCATCACACCAACTGGGTGGCGGGGGGGGGGGGGGGGGGAGATTAGGAGGGGGGAGCAAAGCATCTCCTCTCCTGCTTTGCAGCAGCTAAAGGTAACTGAGAGAGAGATAAGAGGGGAGGGAGGTCGGCATCCCAGACCCAAACCGCCCAAAATCGAGTGGAACATCGGCAGGGAGAAGGGGCTTTTCCTTACCTGCTCCGGATGAGACGCGCCGTTTAGGAGTAGGAGCCAGTGCCGGAATGCGTCAAGTCGCCTTGCAGCAGCATCCAAAAAAAAAAAAAACCAAAACAAAACAAAAACCGCAGTGGCAAACTTAACCCTCCTCCTCTTGCGCCCCTCTTTATAACGCAGCGATCGCTTTACAGGGCTGACTGCGAGACACTGAAATATTCATACACTGTCTTAGGCTGCACCAAGGGCGAGTGGGTTTAATTAGTTTCTGCTGAGAACCGCAGTGGGGGGTGGAGGAAAAGAGTGCAAAGTACCTTTTCCAAAAGGCTTGAGTTAGTCAGTAAAATCAAGGAGTCCTAGATAGCTGCTGGCTCTCCAGCTCTCTTCCCTTAGGACAGCTGGAAAAGGAGCCGGGCGCTGGGCAGCGGCGGCGGAGGAGATGTCAGAGCGCCGCAGCCCTGCAGCCGCATCCCCGGAGTCGGTCTTGGCTCGTCCCGGCAGCAGCAGCGGCGGAGGCAGGAGGAGGCAGGAGCTGGACGCGTGCGGCAGGAGCGACGGGGCTGCTGAACGCCTAAGAGCGAGGAGCAAACTCGAGCCATTTCTTGACGCTGCAGGATCAGCAGAAACCCGAGAGCTGTTTGGTGCAGCCCGGGGATCGGGAGGGCGGGGGAGCCGGGGCCGGCGGAGGAGGGAGGGATGCGCGCTGCCCCCGGGCCGGCCGCCCCCGCACGCTGCGCGCCGCGCCCCCGACGCAATGCGGGCGGCCCCGGGATGGGGCTGCGGGATGGAGCCGGCGGGGGAGGCGCGGGCAGCCCGCACAGGTGCGCCGAGCAGCTGCCCGACGGGCCGAGGGCAGCGCTCGGTCCCCCCCCGCAGCACTTGCGGGGCCGAGCATCCCGCACGGAGCACACCCCGCACGGAGCACACCCCGCACGGGGCACATCCCGCACGGAGCACACCCCGCACGGGGCACATCCCGCACGGACCCCATCCCGCACGGAGCACACCCCGCACAGACCCCATCCCGCACGGAGCACACCCCGCACGGAGCACACCCCGCACGAAGCACATCCTGCATGGAGCACACCCCGCACGGAGCACACCCCGCACAGGGCACATCCCGCACGGAGCACACCCCGCACGGGGCACATCCCGCACGGAGCACACCCCGCGCGGACCCCATCCCGCACGGAGCACACCCCGCACGGACCCCATCCCGCACGGAGCACACCCCGCGCGGACCCCATCCCGCACGGAGC